>CAUYRH010109083.1:0-14982 GCA_963574655.1 Perodicticus potto | reverse complement strand
TTCCTTTTGGAAGGATGTTTGGAGAGTACTTAGAGATCTAAAAATAGACCTTCCATTCAACCCTATAATTCCTTTACTAGGTATATACCCAGAAGACCAAAAATCACACTACAACAAAGACATCTGTACCAGAATGTTTATTGCAGCCCAAATCATAATTGCTAAGTCACGGAAGAAGCCCAAGTACCCATCAACCCACGAATGGATTAATAAATTGCGGCCTTAAAGAAAGCCTTAAAGAAAGATGGAGACTTTACCTCTTTCATGTTTACATGGATGGAGCTGGAACATATTCTTCTTAGCAAAGCATCTCAAGAATGGAAGAAAAAGTACTCAACCCTACTATGAAGCTAATTTAAAGGTCTCATATGAAGGCTATAACCCAACTATAGCACAAGAACATGGGAAGGGAGGGTTAGGGGGAGGTTGAGATGGAGGGAGGGTAATTGGTGGGGCCACACCTATGGTGCACCTTAGAAGGGTACAGGCAAAGCTTACTAAATGCAGAATACAAATGTCTTCATACAATAACTAAGAAAATGCCATGAAGCGTATGTTAAACAATTTGATGGAAACATTCCTGATTGTATATGAAACCAGCACATTGTATCCCTGATTGCACTAATGTATGCAGCTATGATTTAATAAAAAATAAATAAAATAAAAAATAAAAAAATAAGTTGAAAATATCATAAGTCAAAAGTGTGATTTTGACCTATAATATCAACTTACATGTTTAACCAGATGTAGCCCCACTGTTAAGCCAAGCAGCCTGCAGAATGTATATAGCTTTCACACCATAGTGATGTCAAAAATCGTAAGTCAATCTTTCTAAGTCAGAAACAGTATGTATAATATGCGCATATACACACATCCCGTTGATTCTACTTCTCTGGAGAGCTCTGACTAACGCTGTTCCCAAGAAACATATACTTGCTCTGTACTCAGCCCTGCAGAGGTCACTGGGACAAATGACTCTGCTACCAAGTTGCACACAGCCTAGTTGGAAAGATGAAACAATGGGTGAAACAATGGACAAAACGATGCAGAGTAATGTGCACGAGTGGTGACAGTCCAGTGCTGGTGCTGGAGGAATTCACAAGAGAGTTCAGAGGGAGGGAAGATGTGCCTGGTGCCCTTCCTCCTCCCCTGCTCACCCATCTCTGTGAATAGTGTCACCAGCCACACAGGAGCACATCTCTCCACACACTGTCTCTAAGTACTTACTGAACACCCTGAAGTCAACCATGTATCTTTAGAGCCCTTCCCTTGCTAAATCCTAAGGAAATGTTCCCCTATTCTTCATCCCATGGCCACCTCGCCAGTCAGACCACCACTGTGGCTGTCCTGGACCACCACAATAACCCTACATGTGGTCACCCTATCTCTAGTCTTGGCCCCTCCAACTCCTTGCTCCCCACAAAACAGAGGAATCCTTCAAAAGTGAGCATCTGGTATGCCTCTCCCTCCTAAAACTCCTCAGCATCTCTGCATTTCCTGCAAGGCAAAATCCATTCGAACTTAGCATGGTTTTTGCATGCTGTGCTCCAACCCCTATCTCTCCATCTCAGCCATTGTACCTGCCATCCTACAGCTCACTGTCAGCTTTCAGAAGCTGCCTCTGGGCCTTGGCATATGCTATCCCTGTTCCTAAAAGTAGTTTCCCTTTTGTTCAGCAAATTTCTGCTTGATTCAGGTCTCGGTTCTTAAATTTTCCAGAAGAAAGCCTCCTCTGACTTCCATAGACCTGTTTTGGGGTCTTCCAGCAGCTCCCTCTTCTTCCTCTCTCCAAGCACTTCCTCTTCTTTATCACAATTGTTAGTGACAAATTTTCTATCTTTCCAACTAGACATTAAGCTTTAAGAGACTATGTCCAACTCTTATCCCCAGAAATTACCAAAATACTCAAGTACACACACTAGTGACTCAAATACTTTCAGTATGCAAAATCTGTCCCATGCCCTGTAAATACACAGGGCACAAGGCAGGCCTGCCCTTACAGGGCCCACATTCTAAAGAAAAGAAGCAGATGAACAACACATCAATGCCATCAGACCTAGTGATCTTTCAATAGAGGAAGGAATCAAAAGGCTGCCATGGAGCACAGCTGAGATGGAGCACCTACTTTAGACACAGAGTGGTTAACGACAGCTCTGAGAAGCTGACATGGAGCAGGAATGTGAACAATGGACATGAGCCACTCATGCCAAAATGAGATCAGTGAAGATTCAAGCAAGAAAAAGCCTATTACATTCTCTGAATAGATATCAGGTGAGTGTGGCTGAGCAAAGAAAGAAAGTGACATATTCTTCGTACCATCAAGCCCACAGTGCCAGAGGCTTAGACCATAGCTATGTTATCACTTGTGAGGTGAGTCACTCTGTGGAGGTGACTTTGTTCACTCTGGTGGGCAGGGTGCTTCGTAATAGAGCCCCCACACAGCATTGCCTGTTCCACAAAACATTTCAAAGCCCTAAGGCCCTGCCTCACAAACTCAAATTCCAACACAGTGACGTGAACCTGTTCATATTAAAAATATTCCATGTGTTAAAAATTAATTAGTTACCAGCAGAGGAACAAGAATGAGATTACTGTTCATCCTTATCCGCCCTGATGGATAAAGGTTAGGATGGGGAGAAGATGGGATTTCTCATGTCTTTCCAATCATCAAATCAGGATGTGTCACTTTAAGAGCATAGACTTTGATGGTATCCTTGGAACCAAAGATACAGCCTCAAGGCCTCTCTTGAGGTCAAGGCACCTCAGCCACAACCGCTTATTCCTCGGCCAGATTTGCACCTATGCACACTGGATCTAGGATGTGCCCTGCCATCTGCTCCTGGTTTGACTCCACCCTTTTTCTGCCTCAGAACAATATCAAAGATATATTAACTGTGAGTAACTGGATAACAGAAGGAATGCTGGAGCCAAGCACTGTTTACATTTCCTCTGAACAACTAGTTCTCCTGCTCCACCATCAAAGTCAAAGCTCCCTCCCTCTGTTCCCCACTTCCTCCAGCCCTCAGAGACGGTCCACATTCCTAGCTTAGGCAATGCATTCCTGCTGCCCTGACACATACCACCAGAGTGGGCCAGGCAGGCTCTTGAGAGAGCCAAGCTACCCACCCAACACTTGGCTTTGGCCAAAGGCATCAAGCCAGGCCATGCCGTCATAGCAACCAAAGTCCCTTGATAAGCCTCATCAGCTCAACTCTTAAAATTGATCATGGCGTTACTGATGGAGCTGATGAGAGTTACATCAGACTGTCCCTCCAAAGCCCAGATTGAATGACTGTTAATTACAATAGGTCTGGTGGTGAATGCTGCCCTCACTGCAGAGTCCACTGCTAGACGGAAATCTGGAGTGGGATTTGGGGGTGGGAGGGATTTTGATTACAGGATGAACTGTAACATAATTGGAACTTCAGGCCATGAAAAAGGCTGTAAGGCAACTTTTGGGTTCACTTTCATCACCACTAAGTTGCTGCCCTTCCTAGATGAGTTTTTAACCAATATCCAATGTCTTTTCATTCATCTGTTTATTTACAGTGTGTATTTAGCAACTTTGTGTGTCAGATACTGTGCTAGATATGCAGGATAATGAGAAAAACATGAAATGCCACTCGCCCTGCATGAGCTCTCTAAGGGTGATGCACAGGTTTGTTTCTCTGGAGAAGACAGGCCTGGAAGACCATGATATGGACCTTCCAAAGTCAATAACTACCAAAAATGTCATTGTTAGCTATCATCAGAACCCGTCTGCTGGGACTGTGATGAGGATGCCAGTGGACATACTACTTTTTTTGATTACTTGTTGTAATATGAATAAAATGCGTGCTCACAATGTACCAGAAATAGTTCTAAGTACTCTAAATGCATTATCACATTTAATCTTAACAGCCCCAAGAAGTAAATACTGTCATTCTACTATTTTCACTCTGACTTTACAGATACAAAAACTGAGGCTTAGATTGATTTATGTACATTATTCCCTCCAAAGATTTCCAGGAATCCCAGTTGAGAACTGCCAGCCTGTTTCAAGCCTCTTTGAAGTCCATTCATTCAGGCTTTACCTCTTTCAGTCAGTGACTAGGTTTCTCTGCCATGTGGTGGCCACAAATGCACAGATCCTAAATTGTGAAGTCATTTAGTCATTCAGCAAATATCTATTTCGAATTCCCATGTGATAAGAATTCAATGATAAAACAAATAAATGTTACGCCCTCAGAAGACCTTAACCTGGTAGATAATAAATATACAGAAATAAGATAGAAAACAGATGTTCAACTTAGGGCTACAGGATGCCGGACAGTGTCCAGGCTGACCTTGGCACTTTGGTGTCCTTGCCTAGAGGTCCTGCAGCTTGATTCCTGGGTTCCAGACCCTTAATATGGCTCATACTTTGGAGTTGTGCCCTCTATGGCCCAGTCACTGCACCTCAGTTCACTGGACATATGTCATCTGCATCAAGCCCAAGACAATACCAAAATTTACCAAAAATTTACTCTACACAGCTCAGTGGAATGAAAGACATAGAGAAAAAAGCCAAAGGAAATAGCAAAGAAAAAGTATAGGGTCTAAAGAACAACAGCTTGGAACTCAAAAGATAATCACCAAAAAGGAGAACCTAAAAAAGAACTTAACCTGGATGACCACAAATTTAGCAATCAAGAATTGGAAGAGAAAAATGATACAAATGCTATATGTATCTCTCCAGCATAAGAGCTATAAAGCCCCTGGCTTGGGACAGTCCCAACACCTTCAGGTCTTTCAAAGATACATCAAAAGGTTGTTGAGTTTTGGCAGAAGGTTCTTCATCCTCTGGCGGCTCTCCTGTGCTGGGTTGCATTTAGGATTCAGGACTTCAATGATAAGTCTGCATCCCTAGAGAATGTGTACACAGGTTCTGTGCTTGCCCTAGTATGGGGACCTTTGCTTATTATCAAGAGGTAAAAAGCACCATCATCCTGGTCACCTTCAGTAAAATTACTCCTCAGGCGACCCTCATCATCAGAGATACAGAGAAGAATGCAACTCCTACAGAAGAGTTAGTGATCAGGACCTAGTGGAGATGAAAAGATGAGACTAAATTCCTGTAGCTATCAGGGTGCTCACTTCTCAGAGAGGTAGGGTAGATAATTTACTCATCTCCAGAAGATCCTGCTCTTGTGACTCTACTTATGACAACTCTGTGGAAACAAAGAATACTGGCTTCTCTTCCATGGCCTATTAAGAAGGTACAGAAATTGCCATGGTCACTAACACAGGCAATGGCACCACCATTGCAGAGATGGAGATGGCCTCATTAGAACTCACTCACAAATTAGAAACAAGAAGACGCTCAATGCTGTGAGGTCAAGCACTTTGCTTGCATTGTGGCAGGAGTGACTTTTCTCACAGGCATCCTTTACTCCATCAACACAGTGTCTGTGAGTATCAAGCTCTGTCCTACCCCGCCGCCCTCATTGGCACCATGCAGTTAACATCACTGTCTCTCTGTTACTAGTAGAAAATGTGTGGCTAGGTAGAATGGCCTGGGGAAGGGCCTAGAAGCAGTGGAGGCCCTCAGTTCCACCTCACCATTTGCACTGACAAGACTGGTACTATGACTCACAACAGGACCTATCCCTGAAGTGACAATAAGCCTGTGTGGCTGACGCACATGAAGAACAGTCAAACCAAGTCTGTGCCCAAAGCTCTGGAATCTGGGGCTCCTTAGTCGTGATAATAATATTGTGTAGCCACATTGAGTTTAAAGCAGGACAAAAAAGTCTTCCCATCATCAGGAAAGCCATTTCTGGAGATGGCCTTGGATATTCTCAGAGGCCATTTGGGGAGATTTGACAGAAATTAGAAAACAAAATGGCATATTTAAAAAAAAAGAAAGAAAGAAAACAAAATGGCAGAGTATCTGGACTGAAATCTGTTTTGTCTCTATCCACAAATTTTAGCTTCTCATACATGCAATGAAAATCCCAATAATAAATTCTTCCTGGTGATGAAGGGCCCTGCAAAGATCTTAGAGAACTAGAGCACCACCATCATTATCAATGGCCTGGAGCAGCCTCTGGACAAGAGCAAGGCCAAGGCCTTCCATACAGTAGTGTACACAGACCTAAGTGGCCCAGGGAAGCAGGCCTTGTGTTTCTGTCATCTCCACCTTCCAGCAGATAAGGTCCTAGAAACCTACTCAGTTGACACAGACACCGTAACCTTCCTTACCTCCAATTTCTGCCTGTGGCTTCTTGTCAATGACCAGGCCCTCTCAGCTCACTGTGTCTGATGAAGTTACCAAACATCAGAACACAGGATCAAGGTTATTACCATCACAAGTGATTATCCTTTCACAGCTGAAGGTTTGGCAGAGGTGTACATAGCATTACAGCCAACAGTGGGTGCTGGAAGACATTTCACAATGCCCTGGTGTTGCTGTGGAGCAAGTTCACACGTGGGATGCTAAAGCTTCTGGTAACCAGCAGGCAGCTCAAGGACATAAGTCAAGAATAGCTGGATGAACATTTAACCACCCACGCTGAAGTCGTGTCTGCTCAGACATCTCCCCAACAGAAGCCAATCTTTATGGGGGGCTGCCAGAGCCAGGATTCTGTGACAGAGGGGGTAGTCAATGCCCTAAGGAAAGCAGATATGCCATGAGGATAGCAGGTTCTGATTTAGTTAAAAATGCTAACCACAGGGTCTTAATGAGTGACAATGTGACAACTTTGCATCTATAGTCACAAGATGGAGGAAGTCTGCCTAATCTTTGATATCCTAAAGAAGATTGCTACTTACACTCTGACCAGGAGCATTGCTGAGTTTCTCCCTATTTTGGCCTACATTACTGTTTGGCTCACCCAGCTCAGTGACACTGTTACCATCACAGACATCAGCTTGAGCACACTCAAAATTTCCTCATTTTCTTTCCTTTATGAGAAAGCTGAAAGTGACATTATGAACTGGAAGTCTCACCCCAGAAGGACAGACTGGTGATCAAGCCACTTGCCATGTACTCCTGCCTAGATGTTGCCTTCATATGAGCCCCGGGAGCTTCCTCTGTGTATGTCACCACTCGTGCACGGGAAAGGTTTAGATTCTCATTAACCTCTAGGTTAGATGAGGAAAGGACAACATGAATGACTGGGAAGACAACAGTCAACAAGAATGGGCAAGGTACCAGAGGAAATACCTAAAGAAAAAAAAAACATGAAAAACCCAAGCAGTTCTATCTCCCAGCAAGATCTTTCCAGAAAGAAAGGCCCCCAAGTAGAGATCATCTTGTAAGTTATCATAGCATTAATAGTCTGCCCTGTGAGTGTCAAAGCCTTGAAATTCACTATACTCAGGATTGGTTTGTGGATATGCTACGAGCCATTGTATTTGAGAGTACAGAGACATGAAAAATTTTCATCAGACTTTACCGTGGAAGCTATTGTGATAATGTATTTCTAAGACTACGTTTTTCTTAAGTCCGCCACCTTCACTTTGGTGAAGGTCTTCATCTTCTGGCTACTAACTGTGAGATCTCTTGTGCAATAATGACATCATCAAAATTCATTCCAGAGAAAGAAAAAATATTTATGAAAGGTGCTCAATTGATGCTTTATACTTTACAGCTGAGGTTTGAATATTTATATATGACTTGTATCTCTAGATCCATCTCCTGTTTTGAAATATCTGAATTTCAAGGTGTGAAGTTTATGTGTACCAAGTTTCCAAGTTACACATGAACTTATTTAATCTAACCTAGATATCCTCTGGGGTCTCCCTGCTCCTTAAGCTCCACATAGCATTTCTCCAAACTTCATTCATCCTATTGAAGGTGTAGTTCCCTCCCTAAGATTTCTATGAGTTCCAGGGGAAATTGGTCACTTTGCAAAAAATTCAGCTCAGAGTTTGCAGGAGATAAAAGTGGGGGCAAGATGACATCATAAGAGCATTGACAATCATTGCTTTAACTTTCAAATGTTTACATGGCAAAATGTCTCTGGCCACATCACCCTCAACCTCTTGCCATCCACCATTACCTCTTCCTATCTCACCTCTTCTCCTCCCCCCATGTGGCCCTTCACCCCTACCATAAGAATGCCAAATGCAATTTGGCTTCCTCCAACTCCTGTTCCAGGACTGAGCTCCAAGCCCACTATGCATATCCTAACTCCAAGGGCTCCACTCAACAAAAGGACCTTCGATTTACCAGGAAGCCATGGTGGTTTAAAATAGAAATATTTATTTCTTGTAAAACATTTGCAAAGTGCTTTTCCTCACTGATTTCATACCAATCATGTTCCATGCCCTTAACTTAGGTTTATTCCTGTGCAGAACACACCTCTATCTCAGTAGCCCCAGGAAGGCCTTGCTTTAAACTAAAAGACACTTTATGGAACAAACAAAAAAACAAAGACATAAAGTGGTAAGTTACATAAGAAAGATCCAGGGACAGATCTTCTCCAGGGGATGTCTAATGTCCCTTCTCAATTCCAGTTTTCCATGATTCTAGATCACATGCCACAGTGTCTAGTTCAGGGCACAGAAGAGCCTTCCTGGGGCAGATGCATTTGGGCCAGGCTAGACTTGCAAAGATAAAAAAGACAACATATAAAGAAAAGCCTCACTGGTTTCATTTCCTAGGGAATGAATCAGAAGACTACAAGAAATCAATACTGGGACTGCAGTTCCTGGGGCATTCTCTATTATCTTTTACCCTTTACCTTTATACTTGCAAAATTAGAAGATTCTGCTGCAAAGGAGAAAAATATGGAGGGTCTCCTATGTTTGGGGCAGTATGCTAGCCCCTGGAAAAGATATTTCACACACACCCACACACAAATGGAGTTCTAGTTCAATGGGAGAAATAAACAAAATAAATTAACTGGAGCTCAGATCTTGTTCTCTCCCAGTTCCTGCAGCCCAGCCACAGGCTCCGGTCTCTCTCAGTCAAGGTCAGGCACAATATGCAGCCCCTTCTCTGGCACACTGACCCCCCAGGCCATTCCCATGAACTATCTGGTTATTTTGACAACTCATACAAAGTCTCTCAGGAATCAAGATCACTCCCAGGGTCTATCCTATCTCTTGGCTAGTCTTCACCTCTTCTTTTTCTCTAGCCCAGAGGAATTGGCCTGGTCTAAATGCACCTGCCTCACTCCCCACTCTTAGGAGCAACAAAAATCCCTGTCTTTGCCCTACATGTAGCAATTCCTAGGGCATCTTTTATTACTTGGGTGTGCCCTTGGGTGTCACCCTCAAAATATTTTTTTCAAAATAAATACACGTTGCTTCCAAAAAGTTTTCTGGAAGGGGAGGCAAGGAGGTCTCCATCTATGCTCACATAACATAGTTGTGCTCAGAATGGGATGGGTCTTTTCCAGCACAAGATAGAAGAGGCAGCCTGGAAAAGAATAAAGCAAATTCTGGTGGATTAAACATATTTCTAAATCTTAGCAAGACCATTCCAGAAATGTAGGGAGTTGGCCCATGGACTCTCCAATGTTTGGGTTATGTTTCAATCGTGATTGAGCACCAGAACTGCACATGGTGCCAACTCCCATGTGCCTTGGAAGGGCTGGGTACATGATGCTTCTCTGTTTTCATTTTCTGGGTTTTTCCCTCATGAGTCTGGGGTGTTTCTTCCATTAAAACCAGGACTTTTCCTCCCTCTGGGCCTCCACACAGAATCCAACCCAAGTCAATACTCCTAGGAGATGCTAAATCTATTTCAATGCCAAAAAATAGAAACAATTTATTCAAAAAAAGAAAAATCCAGTAACTACATGGAGAACCTTCATGGACTAGATCATTTCACTCCAGATTCCCTGATGAAGAGGGTTTTTTTTTTGTTCAATAGTGACAGGGCAATGCCAAGTTGTTTCTTTTTTTTTTTTTTTTATTTTTTTTTTGGCAGTTTTTGGCCGGGGCTGGCTTTGAATCTGCCACCTCCGACATATGGGGCCGAGGCCCTACTCCTTTGAGCCACAGGAGCCACCCCAAGTTGTTTCTTTAGATATTTTTGCTTAGAAAGAGAAAACAGACCCAGATCAAGTGGTGGCTTCTTCCTGCAACATGGTATGGGAGCCTCTGTTGGTCCCTCTGACAGTCAGCTCTTCATCTCTTTTTCCACTCTCCTTGGTACATTCAGGGCCGCCCCAGTCCCAGGCACTTTGATAATATCCATTGAAATTCATGATTTAGATGTGGTCTCCCTAGCAGACTGGCATTCTCATTAGTGTGGCCCAGATAGAATATTCCAGAAAAACATGATCATTGTCTCAAATAGCTGAAGAAGACTTGTTACATAAAAGAGGCATTAAGAAAAAAAAAAAAGAGGCATTAAATTTTACCTATCACAGTGCCATAGGAAAAGAATGAGAATCATTGATAGAAGCTATTGGAAGGCAAAAACTATCTTCATTATGTAAAAGAGAGTTCTAGACCAAAACTGGAATTGAGCTATTTTGAAAATCTGAAGTTACATGTTATTCTATCCTAACTTCCTATCCCCCAAATTTATTTATAATGCTGATTTACATGGGCGGCTAGAATGTCCTGGGAGAATACCATGTACAAACCTGGGGTTCAGACATAGAGACAAGCATGATGACTTTGGGGTATGTGGGCAGAACATGCCACAAGAAGCTAAATTCCAAGAGAAGAAGCAAAGAAGAATCTGCAGTGAGGGCAGAAGAACACTGATGTGCTGTGCTCCAAGGCTTGGGCATCAGTGTCAACAGTAACAGTGCAGGCTCTGGGCATAGCAAGGGAGTGCCCTTGCTTTAACTTGCCCCAGTCCTAGGCACTTTGGTGACATGCCCATCCATTGAAATGCATAAACATTCATAGAGGCAGGCTATCTGAGAACTCAAGCAAATCCTCAAAGAGAACCACAGAAGAGTAGCCCACTGAGAAAAGGAAACAATTTCTCTCTTGGCCACAGGAGAAAATTGCCATCAAATAGCTCAGTGCAGGGATCATCTTCAGTTGCCTGGGGAAGAAAGGTTCTGGCACAGGATACAGGCCAAGTGCCAACTCAGACAGGCTGGGACCCAGCCACCACCAGAACATCAGAACTGCTGGCCCAGAAGAAGCAAAGCAGCTCCTGAAGTAGCTGAGCAGATTCAGGCACCCAGGTAAGATGGGCAGAGGGGAGGGTGAGTCCTCTTCTTAACATCATAACTATGAAGACCAAAATCCTGAAGCCACGCAGATGCAGGTCACCAAACTATCAAATTCTGTGCCTGCATATTTTTAATATCTAAGTTCAAATTTATGGAGATATAATTTGCAGATAGTAAAATTTATCCTTTTACATGTACAATTGAATAATTCTGGCAAGCACACCCAGTTGTAAAATCACCCCCACCTCTCCATCACTCTAAAACATCCCTTTATAGCTCTTTGCAGTCGACAGTTCCCTTCATCCCCTGCCCCCAGCAGCCACCAATCTGCTGTGTGTGTGTGTGTGTGTGTGTGTGTGTGTGCATGTATGCACATACACTATTTGTTGCCTCTTCTGGAAAATTGTATAAATAAAATCTCATGTAGTCCTTTGATCTTTTGAGTCTGGTTTCTTTCTATTAGAGAAAGTATTTGAGGTTCATCCAGGATGCTGCATATGTCAGTAGTGTCATCTTTTACTTACTGTGATAGCAATATTCCATGGCATAGATATACCATAGTCTGTCTATTCACCACTTAATAAACTTTTGGGTTGTTTCCAGTTTTTGATGGTTACAAATGAAGTATTTGCACACAGATTTGAATATGGACAGATGTTGTTACTGGGTGGTAAATATCTAAGAGTGACATTGCTGGGCCATATGTTAAGTGCACTTTTAACTTTATGAGAAACTGCCAAAGTGGCGGGCCCATTTGACGTTCTCTCTATTACAGTGGCCTCATTTGCTCTTAGATCATCTTCTGAGAATACTGAAAATATACTTACATTGTTCCAATGTCCAGGAAGTCAGAAATATCCAGAGATGAAATTCAAAGTCCCTGGAAATAGGGAGTTTCCCATTCCTGTTGTCGAGCAAAGACTGAGTGACTGCTGCTCAGGAATATGAGGACTAGATCATTGGGCCTCCCAGATCTCTTCCAACTCCAGTTTCTGTGATGCTATGAGCATGCTCGCCCCTAGCCAGCATCTTAAACCTCACGCTCCCACATTTCCTACCACTTGGCTCACCACTATGTAGACAAATATGCTTCTCAGCGTTTGGCGTCTTTATCAGTTTGACTGATGAGTTTCCCAGAGTTGATATTTTCATGCAGTCAGTTGGATCTCTTAGCAGTTTTTGAAAATAGGTTGTAAATTAATGGACCACCCACATTTTGTTTCAGGTTCATCTGTTGACCTGTTTGAGGCTGTAATATTTTGCTTGACTACTCTCTTTTTTAGCTTCCCTATCTGGGGATAATAGCACTCAGTTCTCAAAACCCAGCAGAGTAGCCCAAGAATAGGAAATCTCAGCAGTGAAGTGGGTAATCACAACTAGAAAGACAGCTTTGGTTTTGTCCTCTTTGCAGTGGGTTCTGAAGTTTAGCCGATCAGAATTTGGATTCTGACTCTTGTTACTTAAGGCTATGTGAACTTTAGCAAGTCACTTCATCTCTTTGCATCTTGGTAACATGGGAATTTCCTACAAATGGTCAGAGTTCATGTAGGTAAAGCACCTTGCAGGGTACCTAGTACAGTCCCTCCCTCTCCCTCCAGCCCCCACTACTCAGAGGGCCATGGTCATCTCAGGCTAATGCTGAGTAGCAGCACTACACAGAAAGCACAGTCTAGAGCCCAGGATGGGAGTGAGGGCAGTGATAGGAAGAGTCAGGAGGGGGAGGGCCTGCCATGGTGTGTCCCAGAGGAAGTCACCCAGCTTTGAAAAGACCTATACCTCATGGTAAAGCTGGCCCCAAATACTAGATCTAGAATCATTTCCAATGCCATCTCTGAGCTCCAGGACCAGGACATCTTTCTGGCCAAAAGATTCACATGGCTGTCTTCCAGGGCATTCCTCTCAGCTATATTAGGTTCCTGGGAGGAGTGTCCCCCAATTTCTGTAGGGACAGCAGTATCACCAGTGTTGGGTAGAATAACAACTAAGCAGTTCTGAGATGCCTTTCTCTCACAACCCAGCAGCAGTGGGTGGACTGGACTGGGCCCTGCTGACCATGCTGTGCCAGAGAAACTAGTAACTTTTTAATACCTATGGACTTTGTTTTTAAAGAGACTCCCCTGGACCAGGCCTTCATCATCTCTGAGAACATGGAAGACAAAGTGGGTGTGCTTTCCCTAAAATCAGGACAGCTAATTTCCCACCTCCCACCTCTCTCCTCTTCCCAGCCACTTTCACCCTTCCTAGGTTTGGAAGACAAATGAATTCACTCCCTCTCCAGCCCTATAGTTGACAAAGACAATGGGTACTAGCCAGGACATAAAGAAGCCAAGAGCTGAGTGAGCAGAGGACATCTCTCCTCCCTGGCTCTGACCTGTCCTGGACCTGGGAACAGACAGGAGAGCAAAAATCTACTTGAATGAAGCACTATATGGAAAGCGCACTTGACTTGCATCTCAGCCACATCATGTCCAAGTCATGGAAATTTGAGCAATTTGTCTGCATTCTTCCATCTATAAAAGTAGTAGGCACTCCCTCCCAAGATTTAGGGATTAAAAATTATACATTTAAAGCATTCTGGCACATACTAAGCACTTAATAAACCATAGCTACTTTCATTATTGTCTTCCTTCTTTCTATAAAGATTCAAATAATCCTTCTTTCTATAAGGATTAAATCCTAGCACCAATTTCACCAGATTCTCAGATGTACAACCAGGAAGAAGAGGTAAGGGTTGGAGTCATGAGTGTGGGCTGTCCTCTCTCTTTCCTACAGTCTGAATCAGAATATAAACAAGTTCTTTGCTTTTCATCAGCTCCGTCCTTGGAAAGTAGCCTCAGAGTGACAGACAAGTTAGAATGGAAATCATTCGAATGTCACTTTTCAGCTACTTAGCTTTAGAAATGTCTTTTAAAGAGGAAATTAATGCAGGTGGCTGATTTTGCATAATCATTATTAATATTTGGTTATAGACATCATTTCTCTGGCACTCCAAATGTTCCGTTACCCTCCCATGCCCCCCCCCAAACCATGGAAAATCAGGAGTTGGCCTTGAACACCATGTTCTGCCTCCGCTTGCAGCTTGCAGGCGATACCTGTTTGTGGGACAAACAGAGGACTCCAGTTTCCAAGGCTGTCAATCTGGAAGGCAATCCATTTGCTGAAAAGATTGGAAATGGCATCTCAACAACTTGCAGCTAGGCATGAAGACCTTGGCCTCCAGAGAGACTCTCACATTACAGAACTTGATGGAAAGTGCTTGTGTAGGGGGGCTTGGAGAGACAAGGCCCAGGTCACTTTGTTCCTGTTGTGGGAATCCAAATGGGAGAGAGTTGTCTCCAGATCCCAGCCTTAGATACCACCCTGGTCAACAAGCCCACCCAGCAGCTGGAGATTTCTCCCAAATCAGCCACCGCCCTCTTTCCTAACTCTTCTACTCCATCTCTGCTTCCAGTCCCCACATTAGACATCAAGCACTGCTCTTCTGTCAGGTTATTTGGAGTTGGTTGAGGTGAAATAGTGTGCTTTCCATGCAAAAGGGAGACAAGAAAAGAGAAGATGGTAGAAAGAGATTAGGGAGAGCTCAAGGAATACTGTCTGTCTCTGTCTTTGAACCAGGCTCAGGTTCAAAGACCCAGCTTCCCTGGTAGCCTCAAGATGGAAAAGAGTAATGTATCTTTCATAAGAAAGTGTGATTAATTATAAATTGGTTTTATAAAAGTACTGAGTACTTGGATATTTTTTCTTCCATTCTTGAGACTCTTTACTAAGAAGAATATGTTCCTTTTATGTTTTATGTTATATGTTTACATATGTTTTATGTAAACATAAACGAGGTAAAGTCTCCATTTTTTTTTTTTTTTTTTTTTTTGGA
>CAUYRH010109082.1:0-12168 GCA_963574655.1 Perodicticus potto | reverse complement strand
AAGAGGGACTTTATAGCATTGCAAGCCTTCCTCAAGAGAATGGAAAGAGAAGAAGTTAACAACTTAATGGGATATCTCAAACAACTGGAAAAGGAAGAAAATTCCAATCCCAAACCCAGCAGAAGAAAAGAAATAACCAAATTAGAGCAAAATTAAATGAAATTGAGAACAAAAGGATTATAAAACAGATCAATAAATCAAAAAGTTCGTTTTTTGAAAAGGTCAATGAAAGATAAACCTTTGGCTAAGCTAACCAGGAAAAAAAGAGTAAAATCTCTAATTTCATCAATCAGAAATGGTAAAGATGAAATAACAACAGACACCTCAGAAATTCAAAAAATCCTTAATGAATATAACAGAAACTCTATTCTCAGAAATATAAAAATATGAAGGAAATTGGCCAATACTTGGAAGCATGCCACCTTCCTAGACTTAGCCCGAATAAAGTGGAAATGTTGAACAGGCCTGTATCAAGTTCTGAAATAGGATCAACTATACAAAATCTCCCTAAAAAGAAAAGCCCAGGATCAGATCAATCATTAATGATCGATGAATTGACAAGTTAATTGATTAATATTTATCATGGGACTGGTAGCTTTATAAGAGGGAGTGGGACCTGAACCAGCAGACTTAGTAACTTTACTATATAAAGCACTGTGCCACCTAAGAACTCTCTGTAGAGTCTGACTAGCAAAAATATCCTTACCAGATGCAGTCCCTTGACCTTGAATTTTTCATCTTTCACAACTATAAAAAATAACTAGCAATCACCTAGTTTCAGATATTCTGTTATAAGCTACAGAAAAAAGACTAAGACATGTGGTTTTCAAATAGTTTCTTCAAGTCCATAAGTTGTCTATTTACTCTGTTGATTGTTTCATTTACTGTACAGAATCTTTTCAGTTTGGTGGAATTCCATCTATTTTTGCTGTTGTTTCATGTGCTTTTCAGGTAATATTTTTAAAAATCATTGCCCAGACCTATGTCAAAAGCTTTTTCTCTATGTTATCAGGTTGGAAGTTTGTCCATTTGACCATCAATCTAGATTTGTTTAAGATTGCAGGAAATTGAGGATCCTGACTAAAACTGTAACATACCTTTCCATTTGGCAATATTGAACATAATGAAAAAGGCTCTTTGTTTGCCAGTGCATAAAATTTAAGTTAATAGTGGATTAGCTGGAACCTGATTGTAAGGATTCATGAGAAGACTTAATTTTTCAAATAAATATCCCTGCATTTCATTTGCCTCTTGATTCCCATTCCCTACAACCTATATGATTTGTGGTTGAGTAGGGGTTACAGTCCTACCTCCCTTTTGATTCCCTGTTCCTCCTCTTTAAGGACAGGCTGCTCTTTCATAACTTAGAGGACTTGACAATCTTGGAGTCATTCTTAGTTACTTTCATTTTTGCCAATGCAGCCAAAAGTAGCCAACTTACCAAATTTTTGGCTGACCTCTCATCCAGGTGAATTTTCTGTTAATCCATTTAGTTCTTTTCCCTGGTTTTAGATCTAAGACATACACGTTCCACTGATGTGTCTTTTCCTCTTCCTGGTGGTTGCAGAGTTTGCGTGATAAACTCAAACCAGTGTTTGAGTTAAAAACCAGTGGCTTGAAGGCCAGCATATTATTAGAGATTTTCATTCTCCCTTATTTCAGGTTTATTTCTTCCAAATAAATTCTTAGACCTCATTCAAATTATATAGATTAGGGTCATTTCAATTATCCTCTTCATATCACCAACTGTAACAACTAATACAAATTTGAATAATTGGATCTCTATTGAGATCCCACAGGGTATAGTTACATAAGATTTTGATGAAGGTAAAGGATGTAATACACCAACATATAAAAGGGCAACCATACAAAAACTGGCCCCAAAATGTACAGTCACAGTTTCTAGGTCCTTTCCCAATCACAGAGGATGTACTTTATCTTTGGATTGTGAAAACCTAAGACATGTATCAAAATAGTTTGGCCTCAGGAGAGCCGAGGCTTAAGTTTGATTAGAGGTCTGTTATACTACAGACCAGGTAGCTACAATCTGATGTGTAAAAAGTAAGCCAAATACACATCATTATTGTAAAGAAGCTGAAGGGTACCTGCAGGAGGATTTTTGGACTTTATTACTCATAAGCTAGGATATGTCATCCTTCTCTTGACCAAATGTCAGTTCCCAACTTTTACATGTTATGGAGGTAAACATACAGCTACTACATTCTTTTATCTTTTCCTTACATAGCCAAAGTTAAGTTTCTTTACCCGGCTCCATTAGCTCTCTACAGCTATGGTAATAAAATACACATACAAGGACCAGTATTGTTATATTCTTATTTAGTTTTCTACAGAAAGAATTGGGTTAGGCTGGAACTTCAAATTCTTTGTCATACTTGATTAATTATTTTACAAGTGGAGAGTAGCAATAACATATTGAACTGGTGAACTCTCAGGTAGTGTAATTTGTCTTTGAAACCACTTGGACCACTTTTGGGAACTACTTTTACTTTCTCTTTGTATTCTCCATTTCCTAACCCTCCATGTTTTGTTCAATAGCTCTCTTTTTTTATAATTACCACTGCTACTAGTGTTTGAGTTGGTGATCAAGATGTAAAAAGTATAACTTTTTATATTTAATTTAAAATGCACTATAAGAGAAAATAATGCTTAGACGATTTACTTCAAATTGAAGCAATAAGATAGCTTTTCAATGTTCACTTCAATTGATCTATTTTTGACCAAGAAGAAAAAAAGCAAAAACAGACTCAAGCAGGAGGAGAGCAACATAATTATTCTAGAGTTTTGTCTGGGACAGTGGTCTATTTTTGAGAAAATGAAGTTAGTAATGTTTTAGGGAATTTATCAGGAGATGAACTGGAGAGAAAAGGATAGAATATTGTGGCTCTTCATCTAGCGTACCCTGGTATCAGTACATGTAGTTTTGCTTTTTAGCTGTTTGTTGATGTGCTGTATAAAGCATTAAACTCTAATGAACTTTTTTGTGACCTTTTGGAATTACTAGGCCCATTAAAGTGAGAGAGAGGAAATTACAATAGAAACACAATAACATTGTATTTATATATCATTTTCAACTACTCAGGAAATTGAGTTATATTCATTTCTTTATGAGTCTATTTATCCCACTGTGTTCCGATCTTCTTGAACGGGATTGTAGCAACTCCATTCTTTTGCAGATAATAGTTACTCAGAAATGTTCTGTATATGTGATAATGGATATGAACATATTTAATGAACTCCAAGATGCTTTTAGGTGTTTATTAAAGAAGGGAAGCATAAGAGATGAAGATAAAAGTAATGTTTTGCTGAAATTATCTCTCGAGGCTTATATAAACTTAAAAAAAAATACAATGTCATGGATATTTGTTTTTAAAAAGCACCTTATACTCTGTTTAGAGAAGAAAAAATAAATAGAATTTGTTTTATTTCATTTTTACTATTTTATTGATGGACATGTTATGGCTATATTTTACATGTTAAATTTATTATAAAACTATAATATAAATCTATTCCCTTAAAGTAATGGAATTTTCTATGATTTTACTTAAACATATTTATTGGGAAAACTGTCGCTTCCTTAAGAGTTTTATAAGAAGTGTTAGTTATTGCCTCATGTAAATAATGTGGCTATTACATGTTGTGTGTATTTAGTACAACCCTTTTCCAGCCTTCAGTTCCTTGCAAAATGCAAAATCAGACATTGTAGCCTTAGTGCCTAGAGAACTGGCATGTAGTGGTGTCCAATAAATATTTTTTGACCAAATTCATTTAAAAAGTGGGATATTAGCAAAAATTCCAATAATTTAAAATATAATAAATTATTCCTTATTTTCAAAAATAAAAAATTATTTTAAAATACTTTGTTAATAAATTTGTCATCTACAATATTAGGCTTTGGAGTTATTATCAATTAAAATATTAATAGGGGTTTGTGACGTTGAACATTATTTCATCACTTTATTGCTCAGTTTACTCACTTAGCACTCAATCTTAACTGACTTCTACAGTGTTTTTTAGATATATAAGAATCCTGGACATATTTTAATTTGTAGTCAATTAAATAATCTTATTATTTTGGAATCATTTTAAATTTATAGACAAGTTGCAAAAATAGTATGGTTTCTACATTTGTCACCTTGACTATTAGATTTTGATAATTGTGACATTCAAATATTATGGTGTGACTTTTTTAAAAAATTCAATCATAGCTGTGTACATTAATGCAATCATGAGGTACAATGTGATAGTTTCATATACAATCTGAAATATTTTCATCAAAATGGTTAAAATAGCCTTCATGGCATTTTCTTAGTTATTATGTTAAGACCTTTATATTCTGCATTTAGTAAGTTCCACCTGTACTCCTTCTAAGGAGTACACACTGTAGGTGTGATCCCACCAATTACCCTCCACCCATCCTCTCTCCTCTCATCCCCTCCCTTGCCCCTTTCCCCATATTCTTGTGCTACAGTTGGGTTTTAGCCTTCATATGAAAGCAGTAGATTAATTTCGTAGTAGGGCTTAGTACATTGGATACTTTTTCTTCCATTCTTGAGATAGTTTGCTAAGAAGAATATGTTCCAGCTCCATCCATGTAAACATGAAAGGGGTAAAGTCTCCATCTTTCTTTAAGGCTGCGTGATATTCCATGGTATACATGTCCCACAATTTATTAATCCATTCGTGGGTTGATGGGCACTTGGGCTTCTTCCACTACTTAGAAATTATGAATTGGGCTGCGCAACAAATGGAAATTTTAGAACTTAAAAATATGGCATTAAAATCAAGGAAATAATTGAGTTTACAGATTAGATACAGCTGAAGAAAATAAGTAATTTTGAGGATAGGTTAGAAAATATATATCTAGATCAAAGGCACAGAGAGAAACAGATAAAAAATACAGAAAAGATGTCTCAAGAATTCAACGAATTCAAAGATCTCTTACACTTTTTCTGTATTTTTTATCTGTTTCTCTCTGTGCCTTCGATTTAGATATATATTTTCTAACCTATCCTCAAAATTACTTATTTTCTTCAGCTGTGTCTAATCTGTAGTTAAACTCAATTATTTCCTTGATTTCAGTACGATATTTTTAAGTTCTAAAATTTCCATTTGTTGCTTCCAGGGTACTACTGAACATATCCATCTGGTCATTTAATTTCCGGGACATATTAATTTCAGTTACTTTAGAGTTTTTAAAAGTCTGATAACACCAGTATCAGAATTATGGTGATTTTTTTCTACTGTTTTATTTTCCTCTTGGTCCAAACTTGTGATTTTTTCATACCTGGTTTATTTTTGATGAAATATTAGACATTGTGTATGAAAATTATAAAGAAGATTTGAGGCCCTGGGTGGTATCTTTCTCCAGAGAAGTCTTACTTTTGCTTCTGGCAGGGATTAAGGAAGGGGAAGATCTTTTAATTAGGGATAGAGATGTTTTGAAGCTGGGTGTCATTTTTCCCAGGGTATATCTATGTCCTACTTTACCTTCCATTGCTCTAATAGGATACTACAGATTAGATAATTTATAATAAAAAGAAATTTATTTCTTAAAGTTCTAGAGGCTGGGAAGTCTGAGGTCGAGGGGCCACATTTGATGCAGAAGGCATCAGGGTAAGAGCAGTCCAAGAAAAAGAACAAAAGTGCCTTTAAAAAAATTTTTTTTGAGACAAAGTCTCACTCTGTCACCTTAGGTAGAGTGCCATGGCATCATCATAGCTCACAGCAAGCTCAATCTCTTGAGCTCAGGTGATCCACTTGCCTCAACCTCCCTAGTAGCTGGGACTACAAGTGCTTACCACAACATCCAGCTAGGTTTTCTATTTTTAGTAGAGATGGGGTCTCACTTTTGCTCAGGCTGGTCTCAAACTCCTGAACTCAAGCAATCCACCCATTTTGGCCTTCTAGAGTGCTAGGATTACAACATGAGCCACCACCAAGAGTGGCCAAAAGTGGCTTTTCAAACAGACTCATTCTAGAGATAGCTAACCCAATCCTATGATAATCCAGTAATCCATTAATCCATGAATGGATTAATCCATATATAAAGAATTAACCATGACCTAACCACCTCTTAAAGGTTCTACCTGTCTCACCTCTTACTATTTTTACAATGGTAATTAAATTCCACTTTTAATTTTGGAGGGACACTCACACCGTAGTAGTGACAACCAGGATGGTTGGTCACTGTAAGTAGCTCTTTGGGGCTACAAAATGAAGGCCTAGAGTGTCTATCTTGACTTTTTTTTTTTGGATACCCTCTACTCCTATTTTTATTCCCTTGTCCTATGACATTGCCAATACTTCTCCTCCCTTTCAGCTTCTCAGTCACTGCTTCTTGCTCAGCTTCTCAACTTCCCAGACATTTTATGAACTGGCAAACACCTTGAGAGAGAAAGAGGCACCAAATTTCCGGCTTATCCTTATGTATTTCTGTTCTCTAAAAGATCTTAACCTTTTAAGTCCTCAGTTCCCTGGCATTACTTCTATGACTTCAAGCTGGTGATTTATATATTTTCATTCAGCTTTTCTTATTGATCCTGATGGGACAGTTGAACTGAAACAAGTTAGTCCAACATGATTGGAAGTACAAATTGGTTTATGTAGTTTAAGGCTTTTGAAATGTTTCCCAAATGCCCTCCAAAAAGATGGCAGTAATCTTTGCTCTTAGGCAAAAGAGCCCACATCTCACTGACACTGGGTGTCACTGTCTATTGCCATTTGGTATCTTTAGAACAGGATGGAGCTTTACTTTTTTACCTTTCTTTGACTCCTAGTTAGGTGGAACCTTATTTCACAGGTTTACTGACCATTTTATAACTGGAATGTTTTTAGTACAGAGCTCACTTGAGCCATATGTATTGAACATTGGCCAATGGGTTTGATGGATGGAAATCGGAAACACAAATTATTGGTGAGTTTATGGACAGCAGTCTCTCTGTTACAGGTTCACTCATGACCTGGGCAGTTAAAGCACCTCCAGGCTTCAGTGTTCACACCTTATTAAGGACCCCAACATCCATTCTCCTGATGGTAGGAACCACTTTATATTTAAGCCTGGGGCTTAAGGTACTGCAACCCTGACCACAAACCTGGGTCCTGATAGGAAGCAGGTGCCAGATTCTGGTAGGTCAAGGACTCTAGTAAATACAGGGATGAGGGAAGAAGCAGGGTCAATACTCGGTATCCTGTGGAGAAGAGAAATGAAGCAGGCACAGGGTAGATAGCCATTCCCATTTTCACTCTTCTTCCCAATTCAAAGACCAACAGTGGGCAAAGGAGAGTGCTGATTTTGCAAGAGGATTTTTTTGACCCTGACATCTTGTGCCAAGCAACCCAGCTGGGATATACTGTCTCAGAAACCCTGTCCCCTCACTGTCCATTTCATGCAAAGGGCATGTTGGCAAAATCTTCTGCAGCAGAGTGAGTTTGTAACTGGGCTTATTTTTGGTGTTTGCTTTTTAAATCATTCCCTTGGCATATGCCAAAGCAGCTGCACTTGGGCATTTAATTAGTCATTTTTAAAATAAGAGAGTAGGTCAAAGAAGGGGGAGAAAGAAACCTTTCTATTTCTATTCTCAACCCTGCAGCAATTCTCTTTGGGGCTCCCTTGTGGTCACAAAGGTGGCACAATGGGAGTCAAATTTGGGCATCCCACAATGGTAGGTTCAAAGAGGGCTTTTTCGCATTTAATTACCCCCCAGGTAGCCCCTCTACCTTTATCCAATAAATGTGTAATTGAGAGTTCCTGCTTGGAGACTGGAGTCTCTGTCAACAAGAATTTAAAGACCAGCTTCCCACTGGTTCTAAATGGTCTTTTATAGCTGAAACTCCAAGATACAGGGGTTTTTTCAAAGGCTTTATACAGCAATTAATGGCTGGAAGCAAATACCCAAACCTCAAATCCTGACTGCATGCCAAATTCTTTCCCGCCAGAGGAGACTCTCACAGCAGTGTTTGTTCTCTTAAGTTGCTTGAAATGGAATATTTTACACCCATAAATAACTGCTTTTTTGTGGGGAGGGGAGACAGGTGAGCCCACAAGAAGATTGTTTTTTAAGAAGACGAACAGTAAACTTATTATGCCTCAAGAAATTTCCAAGGATGTCCTATATATTCCCTGCAGGAAATACCTTGAAATTTTCCTTACTCCCACGCCAGTTTTCCTTACTTCTTATTTTAATGAATGAGGCTTCTAGCGATCCCATGTTAGCGTTTGCCTCTTTAACATTTTTTCCATATTGTTATTTGGAGACTGGCTTTCCCCTCAGACTCCTTTCCACCCACACATATGGTCACATCGGTTCCACTTTGGAACTGGCTGTCCAGACGGTCTCAGTGGGCAGGGGTGTCCATGACACTGGGGAACTGGCCTCTGGCCATGGTGGCCGCTATGTGGCAAACAGCACAGAGGACACAGGCTAGAGCCACGTGGGTAGGTGCAAGGTGGAAGTGGGCTGCAGGACACCAGACCCTTGGAGGCTGTTATGAAATAAGTCTCTCCCACTATCTTGCCAGGCAGTGGAGGGTTCTCTGTCACCCATTCTCATAGGGGCACAGGCAGAGCTGGGGAGGTGGAATGGGTAGAAAACAGGTGATACCCTGTATGTTTGCCCTGGAATGGGGGAGAGCAGTCCAGTTCAGTATGGCCCGGGAGCTGCCACAGGAGTCCTCTGGCTTCAAGCACTGATGTGCACAATACTCCATCCCTGTTTTCCTCAGTCCAGGGATGGGAACATGAGCTTTTCCAAGGACTGGATCTCAGCACTTGGGGCTGTCATGATAATCTTCCCCTTTTGTGGGATATGGACTACTGCTGGCTCAGCTGCTGAGGAAACCATTCGGGACCCCATACCAATAAAAAGGCTACTTGTCATGACCTCTAGACCTTTCTGGTTTTGAGTAAAATGAAAAATATTGGCACTGGGCTCAGTCCAGAGTCCTGGTTGGGCGGGTGGGCTCTGGAACCAGCCTGGTCGGCTTTACAACTCAGGCCTCTCATCTGCTGCGGAGTCTCTCAGCTTTCCGGGGCTCAGCCCCCTCAGCTGAGAAAGGATGACAGGAGCATTGCCCTCCCTGTGGGGAGAAAGTAAACATCAGGAAAAGGGCCTGGCACACAATCTATGTTCAATAAATGCTATCTATTGTTTGTATTTTACTTTCCAGGAAAAAAATAAGGGACATAACTCTTGGTTTGGTAAACATATCAAAGGCAGGAGAACAGGGGAAGCAGAAAGAGAAAGAATGGGGGTCACCCTGTGGGCAGAGTCCTTCCAAAGCAAATGAATATTAGCTCCAATCCCTCTATTCAGATATTCAGAATTTTTTTCCAGTTGTGTGCACACACGCATGCTCCAGTTACAATGGCTGCATAACAAAACTCAGAGGCATAAAATAACTTTATTATTCTGTGGGTTGGGGAAGGAATTTGGATAGGGCACAGTGGGCATGGCTCATCTCTGCCCTGTGATGTCTAAGGAAGCTTTCAGCTGAAAGACTCAGAGCTCCAGCACACTGGAAGGCTGAGGGTGGGTGGGGCGCCTGAGCTCAGGAGTTGACACCAGCCTGAGGCGGAGTGGAGACTCCATCTCTAAAAATAGCCAGATGTGATGGCAGGCTCCTGTATCCCCTGCTGTTTGGGAGCCTGAGGCAAGAAAATTTCTTGAGCCCAGAATTTGAGGTTGCTGTGAGCTATATATGACACATAGGATTCTACTAAGGTCAACAGTTGTCTCAACTCTGTCTCAAAAAAAAAAAGACTCAGAGCCTCAGAATTCTCTGAAGGCTCACTCACACTAGTGGCTGGTGCTGGCCGTCTGCTGCTGGTTTGGGCATCTTCAAGTGGCCAGGCTTCCTCACAACATGGTGGCTGGGTTCTGAGGGCAATTGTCCTAAGAAATAGAGAAATCCAGGTGAGGAAAGTTTTTCTGACTCAACTTCAAGGTGTTACAAGCATCACTTTCACCACCCACTATCAGTCAAAGCAGATACAAAGGACTGTTAGGTTCAAGGGCAGGAAAGAGACACTTCACTTCCAGATGGGGGATGGCAAGGTTCTAGAAGTGTATCTGGGAACAAAAATATTGCTATAGTTATTTTAGGAAAATACACCCCAATATGTTAAATTTTTAAAAATGATTTTGTACTGTACATACAGCTTTGTGGACTACCTGAGCCTTTTTTGTTTTGTATCGCCCTTGGTAGAGTGCCGTGGCATCACACAGCTCATAGCAACCTCCAACTCCTGGGCTGAGGTGATTCTCTTGCTTCAGCCTCCTGAGTAGCTGGGACTACAGGTGCCTACCACAATGCCCGGCTATATTTTTGTTGCAGTTTGGCTGGGGCAGGGTTTGAACCCACCATCTTTGGCATATGGGGCTGGTGCCCTACCCACTGAGCCACAGGTGTCGTCTAGAGCCTCCTGCTTTTTACAGATATATAATATTGACACAGTGTAGTGCTCTGGTCTCAACTGTTCCACACAATGATTTGATAATAGTATGTTCTTGTGAGACCCCCCACACATAGCCATCACAATAAAGAATTTTTCCCACAGCTGAAAGATTCCCTCTGCCTTTTGCCCAACCCCACTCCTATGCCTGGTCTGATTTCTAGATGAGTTAGTTGTTCAGGCTATGTTTTTCCCAAAGGTATTATTAATAGTTTCCCATACCAGTCTTTGCTCTGAATGGTTGCATGGAGTTCACAGATGTCTGGTAATATATCATAGTTTATTTAACTAATAACTTGTGGCTGGGCCTTTAGACATTTTGCAATTTCCACTAAGGAAAATCAAAGGGTCCTGGGCCGTGGCCCTGAACAAGTGCACCGTCACTCACCTTAGTCTGTCCTGTGAAAACAGTTGGATGCCTTTGCCTCTAACCTCAGACTTCTTAAGGACTTTGTGGGGTGAGCTGCCAGGCAGATGGCACTGGTTACAAGTGAAGATGGGCCACCCAGCTATATGAGCTGGCCATCCTAGGTTGACTGGAATGAGTTGGAGAGAGCATTTACTTCTCTGATACCATTCTAACATCTATGAAGTCAGAGCATGGTGCCCCAGAGGCTGAACATATGCAACTGCATTGTAATGTGCTCTCGCCTTCCCACTACTCTCCTTTGTCCCTGTATTCTCTAAGTGCAGGGCAGTTCCCACCTGTCTGCATCTCTTTCAAAATGCTGGGGTCAAAATGAACTTGCAATTAAGTGGCAGCAGCTTGCTTTATAGATGCTCTGAGCCTGATAGCTGTAGGAGTTTCTTAAAAGGTGTCATCTTTGCCCATCTTTCTCTGAAGATGGAAGGGGGGAAAGGGAGAGATGTGAAGAAGGGGCAGGTGGGGGAGGACTGGCGGGAAGAAAAGAGGAGCCCTTGTTCTAATTTTGCTAGGAGGGAAGTGCGGGTTTGCAGAGTTGTATATCACCATATTGGGTTTACAAATAAAGACACTAGAAGCCACTGGTGCTCAAACACAGGATGCAGACTCTCTGTCTGAAATGAGTTTTTTTCCTAAGGAAAATTAAATTCCAAAAATATTTGCTCTGACTTAAAAAAATGTTTCTTCTCACATCTACCATTTTTAGCTATGTTCCTCATTTGTATTTGAGTTAGAATTGCTTTTATGAAAGTTTAAATAGGAATGGAAGCTATCCACTAAAGCTGAAGCCAAGACTGGAGAAAACAGCAAGTAATTGGAAAGAAGATTCTAAATGGGAAGCAAGAAAAAATGGAAAGAACCCCCCACACACATTAAATGAAATGGAAAGACAGCTCCTTGGAAGGAGATGGTACTGGAGGGGACAATCCCAGAGTGCTGTCTTGGGGACACAGGTGGGGTCAACATGAGAGAGAAGCCAACATAATAACTCCAGTGTGGGTGAGAAAGCCTTTCTCTCCTGCTCGGATGTTCCAAAGGCAACAATTGGAGGCCAGAAAGCTCACCAGCACCTCTTTACCGTGGTCCTTACACACTGGCAGGGTGGATCTCATCAGGCCTTACTTATTTTTTTTTTTTTTTTTTTTTTTTTAAATACATGTATTTTATTATTCTTCATTACATTATTTCCCCCCTCCCACCCGTCCGAGATAAGGCAGAATTGATTTACAGAAAAGAATACAGAAAACACCAAAGCTCCTGGTAGAGGGAGAGA
>CAUYRH010109076.1:0-12444 GCA_963574655.1 Perodicticus potto | reverse complement strand
ATTCTGTTTGCTAGGATCTTGTTGAATGTTTTTGCATCAACATTCATTAGTGATATTGGTCTATAATTTTCTTTTCTTGTTGGGTCTTTTCCTGCTTTGGGGATCAAGGTGATGTTTGCTTCATAGAATGTGTTGGGTAGTATCCCTTCTTTTTCTATATTTTGGAAAAGGTTGAGTAATATAGGTACTAGGTCCTCTTTAAAGGTTTGGTAGAATTCTGATGTAAAGCCATCTGGTGCTGGGCTTTTCTTTTAGGGAGATTTTGTATAGTTGATGCTATTTCAGAACTTGATATAGGCCTGTTCAACATTTCCACTTCATTATGGCTAAGTCTTGAAGGTGGCGTGCCTTCCAAGTATTGGTCAATTTCCTTCAGATTATCATATTTCTGAGAGTAAAGTTTCTTGTAATATTCATTAAGGATTTTTTGAATTTCTGAAGAGTCTGTTGTTATATTGTCTTTACCATTTTGATTGATGAAATGAGAGATTTTACCCTTTTCTTCCTGGTTAAGTTAGTGAAAGGTTTATCTATTTCATTGACCTTTTCAAGAAACCTATTTTTTGATGTATTGATCTGTTGTATAATCCTTTTGTTTTCATTTTCATTTTATTCTGCTCTAATTTTGGTTATTTCTTTTCTTGTGCTGGGTTTAACATTGGAATGTTCTTCTTTTTCCAGTTGCTTGAGAAGTCCCATTAAATTGTTAACTTCCTCCCTTTCTGTTTTCTTGAGGAAGGCTTGCAGTGCTGTAAATTTCCTTCTCAGGACTGCCTTTGCAGTATCCCAGAGGTTCTGATAAATCATGTCTTCATTGTTGTTTTGTTCCAAAAATTTGGTAATTTCCTTCTTAATCTCATCTATGACCCAGCTATCATTCAGCATAAGGTTATTTAGTTTCCATGTTTTCGTATGAGTTTGCAGATTACTGTTATTATGGAGTTCAACCTTTATTCCATGATAGTCTGAGAAGATGCAAGGAATAATTTCTATTTTTTTAAATTTGCTGATGTTAGACTTGTGACTTAAGATGTGATCAATTTGGAGGATGTCCTGTGGGCTGATGAGACGAATGTGTATTCAGTTTTGTTAGGATGAAATGTTCTGTAGATGTCTGTTAAATCCAAATGTTGAATGGTTAAGTGTAAGTCTAAAATTTCTTTCCTTAGCTTCTTTTTGTAGGAGCTATCCAACACTGCCAAAGGAGTGTTAAAATCTCCAACTGTTATGGTGCTGGAGGAAATCAAGTTGCTTATGTCTGCTAGCGTCTCTCTTATAAATTGAGGCATATTCTGGTTGGGTGCATAAATGTTAATAATTGAAATCACATCATGTTGAGTGTTACCCTTAACAAATATGAAGTGACCATCCTTATCTTTCCTTACCTTTGTTGGTTCAAAGCCTATTTTGTCTGCGAATAAGATTCCAACACCTGCTTTTTTCTGCTTTCCATTTGCCTGGAATATAGATGACCATCCCTTCACCTCATGAATGTATATTTATCTTTTAAGGAAAGATGAGATTCTTGTATGCAGAAGATATCTGGCCTGAGTTTTTGTATCCAGTCAGCCAACCTGTGCCTCTTTAGAGAACAATTTAAGCCATTCTCATTAATTGTAAATATTGATAAGCCTGGAAGAATTTTGGGTATTGAGTTTTTCAAAAGTCCAATGGACATTTTTAATCCTTTCACCACTATGGAAGTTGGAATTTGATCAAAAGTTTCTGAGTGAGTCTACTTTTATGGTGGAGGCTTGCTCTGGTCATTATGGAGGATAGGGATCTGCTGGGAAATCAAATATGGCTCCCTCTGGTGCTCTGTGAGGTCAGGACCCACTCAGCAAATGAATTAGTCTGGAAGGTTGATGACTCCTTCTCCACCTTGCAGTTCTGTCACACCCAGTCACTGGTACCCCCGCAGGTCTGTGACCCAGTTCTCTCCAATGATCAGATGCTTCAGGGGTTTGCACCTGCCCAAGTCACAGGGAGATCTATGTCTTCTTGGCCAGGCCTCCACACTCTGCTACCATGCAGCAGGGGGAGTTAAGGCCTGACAACCTCAGGTGCTTAATGGAGGCTGAGGTGGTTCACTCAGCTCCAGCCCCACACCTAATTGATGTTGTTGACAGAACAGAACAATTTCGCAGAAATTGTTTCTGTCCCGGCTATATTCCCCTTACAGATCAGATGCTGTTTGAGTTCATAGAAACTGTGACTCAGCCCGGTCTGTGCCACTGCCCAGAGCTGGCGTGTCTGTATCAGCTGCAGTCTGTGTTGGGGTGAACGCAGTTAGAGGTCACACTCAACTTTCAGTTTCATCCTCTTCCCGCCTGCCTTTGTGTCAGCTATGATCCCCTGAGGGCTGTTTGTATTAGTCTCACTAAAGCAGTCCTTCTGCTCGGCCCCACCCTGGGAGTATGCCATCTCTGTCAATGTGTCTTCTATTCTCCATCCCTACAGTGCCCTGCCCAGGCCGGTACCACCTCAGGCATACCCTTTACTTATGGGGCCTGCATTTCCATCCCAGATCTGTTCTGCCAGTGGCTGCCACCAGAGAAGATGCTTCCTCTGGCTTCCTCTGGTTGCTCAGAGAGTCAGGGATTCTCTCTTCAAAATATCCCTAGGGGTGTGAGCTCTATTGTTCCCACCATAGCTGCTGTTCTGTGCCACAAGGCACTACCTTTCCTTCTCCTGCAGGGTTCTTTCAGCCTCAGTTCATGTCTGTCTCCTTACTCCCATGCTGCAGAATCAGCACAGACCAGCAACAGTGCATGCCCTGTCCATACTTCTGGAGAAAATGCCCAGGAGTTTGGACTCCATGGGGGCAGGCTTCTAGATCTTGGCCTGAGAGTGGAGGGGAGTGCTGGGAGTGCAGACTTGCAGGTAGAGAATATATATAGTTTTATTCCTGGTGGGACAGTGCCATGGTACACTTGTAAGTTTTCTCTAGGGAAGGAGTTCCAGTTTTTAAAGGGTCTCTCCCATGGGATGAAAGTAGGAGGTGATCTGAACTCTGCTCATTTGTTTGAATAGAGTATACTGCGAGCTGTTATCTTGGGGGAGAGGACTCCCATGTGCTTAGCAATAGATTTTGTACCTATTGTTTGTTTCCTTGGAGTGTTAGCTCATCTCAGCAGGGGTGATGTGTGTTCTTCAACCTTCTCTCTTGGCTAACTTGCTAAACTTCTGTCCTTAAGTCTCCTTCTGGATGGGAACCTCTGTGGAAAGCTAGCTCCAGTTGGCCAGCTTACCTCCCCCCTTTATTTTCTTATATTTGTTTTGCTTATCTGTGTACTTTGCATTTTTATATAAATTTTAGAAATAGTTTGTAAATATACATTTTTAAACAGTTTGGTGGGATTCTGGCTGGTAATACATTGAACCCACTGATTCACTTGGCACTAATTAAAATCTTTAAGAATATTGAATATTCCATTCTAAGACATAATATATATCTCCATTATTCAGGTTTTTACTTTTTCTCAGCACATATGGTTTTCAATGCACATATTTTATACTTATTTTGACAGATTTAGTCCTAGGAATTTTATATTTTTGATGTAATTGTAATGATATTATATTTTAATTTCAATTTCCAATTGTTGCTGATATGAAATATCATTTGTTTTTTAAAGTAATTTTTTGCCCTGTAATGCTTTTTACCTCACTTATTAGTTCTGGGATGTTTTGTGTAGGTTCCATAGAATTTTCTATATAAATCATAATGTCACTGGTAAATAAAGGCAATTTTACTTATTTTTTTATAAGGATGCCTCTGATTTCTTTTCTTTGATCTATTACACTAGCCACAATCTTAATTGGTCCTTTCCAGTTTAGATGTTTTTCTTTCTTTTGTTTGCCTTATTATACTAGTTAGAAATTTCATTCTGAGTAATAGTAGTGAGAGGGGATGTTTCTGATTTCACAGAAAGTTCTTAGTCTTTCACCATTAAGTATGATACTACCTACAGGTTCTTTTTTTTTTTTTTTAACACATTTCCTTGCCCTATTAAAAGTGTTTCTATCCTACTCTGGTTAGAGTTTTTATAAGAGGTAAATGCAGATTCTTGTCAAATGCTTTTTCTGCATCTATTTTTAGAAGTCTGTTAGTATAGTAAATTACGTTAAAAGTTATTAAATATAAAAAGAACTTACATTCCTGGCATACATCTCACTTAGTCATGACACAGTTTTCTTTTTGTGTATTATTGTATTTGCTTTGCTCAAATTCTGTTAATAATTTCTATCTACCCATTTATTAAGGATACTGGTCTACAGCTTTTGTTTTCCATGTTGTCTCTATCTGATACTGGTGTCAGAGTAATACTGACCTCATAGACTGTGTCAGGCACTATTTGCTTTTCTCTAATTTTTTGGAAGAGTTTATGTAGGATTATTTCTTTCATGAGGCCTTAATAATATTCATGAAGCCATCAGTGCTTACAGTTTTCTTTGACTGAAGGTTTTTTAAAAAAATTTTCCTATAAATTCTGTTTTTGGAAATAAATACAGGGCTTTCAAGTAATCTATTTCTTCTTGAGTAAGATTTGGTACGTTGCGTCTTTCAAGGACTTTTTCTCTTTCTTTCTTCTTCTTTGTTTTTTTGGAGACAAGAGTCTCATTTTATCACCCTCAGTAGAGTGTTGTGGCACAGCAACCTCTAACTCCTGGACTTAGGCAATTCTCTTGCCTCAGCCTCCTGAGTAGCTGGTACTACAGGTGCCCACCACAATGCCCAGTTATTTTTTGTTGCAGTTTGGCCAAGTCTGGGTTCAAACCTGCCACTCTTGGTATATGGGGCCAGTACCCTACCCACTGAGCCACAGGTGCCGCCCAGGAATTTCTCTTTCCATTAGCTATATTGACAGTAAGTTGTCAAAATATTCCTTAACTATCCTTTTGACACATGTAGAATATGAATAATGTCATACTTTTATTTTCTGATATCCATAATTTGTATTTTCTTCATTTCCTTCCTCTTAAGCCAGTTTAGCTACTGATTTATGAACTCTATTGCCTTTCTGAAGGAAGCTTCTAGTTTTTTCTCTCTTGTTTTTCAGTTATTTCATTCTAATTTTCATTATTTCCTTCCTTTTCTAACTTTGTTTTAAATTTCCTGTTTTGGTATTTTTTCTTTTTTAAGATAGAAGCGGTGGTTATTGAATTAAAAACTTTGTTTTTTCTGAAATATCAGTGTTTAATGATATACCGCCCTTCAACATGTCTTTCAATACTGCCTAACCTTCATCCTATAACTTTTTGAAAATAGACATTATTGTATACATTTAGGGTACACAACATGAAACATCATACTCTATATACATATGGGATACATAACAATAGTAAAATGATTACTACAGTTGAGCAAAGTAACATATTCATCACCTCACTTAAATGCCCTTTCTCATTGTGGCAAGACTAGCTAAATCTACTCATTTAGCATAAATCCCACATAGGATACAATTAATTACCTACTATTCTCATGGTACTTCAGATCTCTAGAATTGCTCATTCTATATATCTGCTACTTTGTAGCATCTAACCTTCCTCTCTCGATTTTCCCTGCCACCTGTCATCCCCTTCTCTAACCCTGATAACCATTATTTTGTTCTTTCTGTATTTTAATGTTCTTTTTTAGATTCCATATGTACATGAGATCATGCCATATTTTTCTTTCTGTGTCTGGCTTATTTCATTTAATATAATGTCTTTTAGCTTCATCCATGTTATGGCAAAGGACCAGATCTCATTTTCAAGGGCTGAGTAATATTCCCTTTTATATAAAAATATGTCACAGTTTCTTTATCCATTCATTTGTCGATGGACATTTAGGTTGTTTCCATATTTGGGCAGTTGTGACTATTTCTGCAGTAAACATGGAGTGCAGATATCTTTAGGAGGTGGCAATTTCATTTCCTTTGCTGGGTCATACGATAATTCTATTTTTAATGCATATGGACTCTTTTGTGCCATTTTTCATCATGGTTGTAATTTGATATGTTGTGTTATTCATCATCATTCAGTTAAAAATACTATTAGTAATCTACCATTTTGATTTCTTTTTTACTCAGGAGTTACTTAGCAGCACAATTGAGAGAAAGAATTTAATGTAAATGGGGGAAAAAACACCCACAGTAGAACTTTCTCAAGAGCCCTATCAGAGTGGGCAGTCAGGAAGAAACTAAGTAGGCAAGAAGAGAGTGCAGTGGGTCCCAGTAGAAATAGACACCGATGACAGTATTTCCAGAGAGGGGTTCTCTGTAAGTGAGGAGAATGTGGAGCGCTGGTTACTGAGGAATTTAAATAAATAGAATTGAAAAGGTGCAGAACCAGAGAGGCAGTCTTGGAAGCCCCTGTTTCTGTGTGTGGGCAAGTAAAAGCTCTGGGTGGGTTGGTGGTAAGGAAAGAAAGAAGCAAGCAGGGGAAATTAACAACCTTACACATTCATTTGACTGATGAATCAGAAGATGCTCTAACCTTCTCCATTCATGATTCTACCCCCAAAGAACATCTACTCTCTGTTTCAAGATAGAAAGATGCTCTTGAACTAAGAAACTTAGTAGACTATCCAAAAGTTTTTTTTTTTTAATTTTTTTTTTATTCAGTCATAGCTGTGTACATTAATGCAATCATGGGGTACAATGTGCTGGTTTTATATACCATTTGAAATGTTTTCATCAAACTGGTTAACATAGCCTTCACGGCATTTTCTTAGTTATTGTGTTCAGACATTTATACTCTACACTTAGTAAATTTAACATGTACCCTTGTAAAATGCACCATGGGTGTGGTCCCACCAATTACCCTCCCTTCACCCCTCCTCTCCCCTCCCATCCCTCTCCTCTTTCCCCTTCTTCTTCGGCTATAGTTGGGTTATAGCCTTCATGTGAAAACTATAAATTGGTTTTATAGTAGGGTTGAGTACATTGGATACTTTTTCTTCCATTCTTGAGATACTTTGCTAAGAAGAATATATTCTAGCTCCATCCATGTAAACATGAAAGAGGTAAAGTCTCCATCTTATCCAAAAGTTTTAATCTGCCTACATAGAGGGGGTTCAATTGCTGACCTAAAAAAATAGGAGATGTTTTAAAATGAAAGAAAATGAAAGGTTGAATTCGTATAATCCAAGTATAAATAGAAAATGGAAAGTGAGATTCAATATTATTAAGCTAATAAAAAACATTTCTCTAAAATGAAAATGAAACAGAGGAAAACTGTAACATACAACTCTAATAGGAATTAAATACCATTAAGCAAACATTAGCAGATATTAAAAAAAAGCCTTGATTCAAAATTTAAAACTTTGAGTCAACATTTAAAACTCAGAAGAAAATTTTTTAAATAAAATGACATGAAATGACAAGTGATCAAATTCAGAAAAGAATTTAATGGAAAAGAACAAATAATCTGAGAAATGGAGATTAAATAATAAGTTCCCAAAGGATAATGAGCTGAAATAATAAACAGAAAAAAATAAGTGAATATAATTACAAAAGAGGCTGGAAAGATCAGAATAAAAGATAAAAATAGAGGATAAGCAAAGAAAATCTAAGATACCTATTATTGGAATCTCTGAGTCAGAAAAATAAAATATGAAATGAAACCAATATTTATAACTATAATCCAAAAGAAATCTGTAAATAAAAGAGATCTGTATCTATACACCAGTATGTTATCCTGCATGTTTGGGAGATAAACCAGGAATAGTCAAAGTTTTCACATGAACCTTTTAGACTTTGAAAATGAGGGGAAAATATGTCCTCTGGGCCTCCTGGCAAAAAAGACATATAGTTGAGAATGGAAAGTGAGTCAGGTTGGCACCAGAACACTTTCCAGCAGCCTACTAAACAACAAAGAGGACTTTTTAGGAAACACAAGGAAAGAAAATGATAGCTAAGGCCTTTATATCAGAGACATAAAAAACAATTTTAAATATTATAAAACTCAGGGAATACTGTCACAGAGCTCTTCCTAAAGAGTCCATGAGAAATAAACTTTACTTCTACCGAGAGTGACAGGGAACTTCAGGTAAAGGCCAGTGAGCACTGTGCCCGCTCAGCCCCATGTTTCTGCTCCTGCACAAGGAAGCTCCAGGTTCTGCTTTGATTTTAGGAATGCAGCTCAAACGGGTTGACCTAGCATCAACCAGGCCTGGATGGTTTCTAAGTGAGTGCTGGCAGTGTGTGAGCTGCACAGTTGTAAAAGACAGACTGAAAATATGTTGCTCATTTCAATAGGAAAGTACGTTCTCCGTGGATTCCTTCCCCAGTTGTGGCTGCTTAAGATAACAGACAGCAATGAAAAGCAAAAGAGGGCAGGGCCTGCCCGTGATTGCAGAGAATTTGTGAATTTAAGCTATACAGGTAGAAGCAAACTGTTTTGCATGGAGAAAACAACAAAGAGGGTGAGAAATTCTAATTTTTCTTGGCATTCTTCCCTTGAGGATTTGAATCCCTTTATTGGTTAACAAATCCCTTTATTGGTTCTTGCCCTTGCATATTGTGTTACATTTGTGGGAGGATGTGCTCTCTGGGTTTTGTAAACATCCAAAGCCCACATAGCGTCCAAGGTGGCAGTAATGGGAAATGGGCATCCCTGAATAGTTTTAAGGATTTCCTCCCTCTGTTTACATTCTCTGTGATAGAAACCCTTGCTAGATACAGTGTGTCCTTGTACCAGCAGCACAGACATGACCCGGGAGCTTGTTAGAAATGCGAATCTGTCTGCATTTTTAAAGTGTGTTGCAAACTTGAATATACATACAGATTATCTGAGGATCTTGCTTAGAAGTCTAGGGTGGGGCCTGAGGTTCTGTATTTCTAACAAGCTCTCAAGTGATTCCAGTGCTACAGGTCCCTTCATAAGAATTTGTTGCAATCTTTTGTGGCAAACTGGTGTTCTGTGCTTCCCTATAAGTATTTAACAAGAGTAGTAAAGCACCATAAGTGGAGAGAATTTCCTGTTGTTCTGAGGACCCAGGACTAGGTATTTTCTGCATTAGACTTCCCTTTTCTGGTATTCTCAAGAGGTTGTGTAGAGTCACAAATCACAGCTGTCCATAGCTGTCTTGAAGTTTTTAATGATCTTGTTTATTGCATACAGTCAAGAAAGAGTTGGCTTTTAATGGATAGGCAAATTTATTTTGCAAGACATCAGTAGGAATATAATCAAGAGAGATCCCACAAACAAAACAATGCTTCATGACCTTGATTGCTCCTCATAATCACTTGGGCCCTATTAAAAATTCAGTTTTCTGGATCCAATATCCAGAGAGATTGAATCAGCTTTGGGGTAGGCCACAGGTATCTGCATTTTAAGAACTTTATGGGTGATTTTGATGTACAACAAATAGTTCTTAACTATGTAAATGATTCCCTTAGAGTTATATAATCTGTTGCTACAAGGTAAAACAGAAAACAAATGGGTGAGGATAATGATTATTACTATTAGAAAATGGAAGATTTAAATAGCTCAGTTAAGAAGCTTGGTCTAATGGAGAAATTTAGAACTGGGCACTCAGTAATTAGAAAATATATTTTTTCCAAACAACATATGTAATAATCACTAAAATTGTCCATGTACTACTATGTTAATCAAGTCTCAACAAATATAATATAACGATTAGGATACAGATCATATCTCCTATTAATAAAGTAATTATAGTAAGTTTCAACAATAAAAAGATTTTTTACTAAAAAATTTCCACATGTTCAAAAGTTAAAAATACATATTCCTAAATAATGCATGAGTGAAAGATAAAAATTATAATAAATATTAGAAAATGTGTAGAATGTAAAAATGAAACCACTAAATAATGAAGTTTGTGGAATGCAGACAAATAGTAATTCAAGAGAGCAACTTAGAAGTTTAAATGGTAATATTAGAAAAAAAGAAAATTAGATATTTTTAAACTAAGAATTCAACTGAAGAAATTTGAAAGTGGATATCAGACTAAAGACAAAAAAAGAAAAAACAGAGAAAAGAAATACAAAGTATAGTTGGCTCTTTGAAAAGATCACTTGAAAAATATTCAGAAAGAGTGAATAGAGAGAAAGATAAAAAAATGGTATTGAGAACAATGAAGGCCATACCTAAGTAAAAAATTGAAGTAAAATATTATAAGGTGTAATAATATATAAATGGTAGCTCATAATTTAAAAATCAAAACAGAATTATTGGAAAATATAATTTATTAAAGTTGTACAGGAAGCTACAAAAATCAGCAAAATTGAACCAGTGGCTAAAAAAAAAAAAAATCCCCAATTGTACCAAACACTCAGTTAACAGACAATTCTAATAGCATACAAATTCTACCAAAACATACAATTTTATTTTATAATAATAATAACAAAACCACATGAAGACAGTATAAAAAAGAAAATTATAGGCCAATCTCACTCCTGAACATGGAGACAAAAATCTTAAATGACTTGTTAAATGAATCTATAGTACATAAAAAAAGACAATGTATTCTGTCTGATATAAATTCTCCCAGGAAAGCATGGGTTATTTAGCATTAGGACATCTGTTACTGTATTTCACACATTAAGGGACTAGGGGAGAAAAATAATGAATAGATACAGAGAGTCTATACATACAGTTTACATGCATTCTGTAATATAAACTCATATAAAACTAATAATGGAAGGAAACTTCTGAATCTGCTAAACAGTGTCTATTCACAATTGACAGCATATAATATATTCATCTGTGAAAAATCTAAAACTATTCCCTTTAAAATCAGAATCAACTTAAGTAGCTCTAGTCATTTTTTGGAGGTCCTAGATAGTGCAGTGAGGCAAGAAAATAAGTAAAATTTATAAAAGCAGAAGAAAATTGTCATTATTTACATGTGATATGACTGTAACTATAGCTAATTTTAAAAATTCTTTAGGTATTTATAAATAATAAGAATGATTTGAACATTTTCCATACATAAATTCTATATCAAAAAATAAACCATATTTTGTATGCTACCAAAAAGAATAGAAAATGTTATTATTTTTTTAAAAGTGGACTTAATGAAGGCCACAAGAATATAATGTACTAAGAATACATTTAATAAAAAATACACAAGAACTCCATAGAGAATATTATAAAATTTTATGGAAAAATATTAAAGCCAATTAAATTTGATAAATATATACTAAGTTTATGGAAGGGAGAACTGAATATTTTCAAAATGTCAATTCTCTCTCAAAATACCCACAAATACTTATTGATTTTTTTCTTGGAATGTAACAAGCTGATTCTAAAATTTGTTAGAAGTACAATGTTAAATAGAGGCAAAACACACTTCAAGAGGAAGAAAAAATTGATGGAAAATACTTGATTGGTATCACAAATAGTTATAAATCAATAAATATTATCAAGTAAGTAACAGACAACAAAACCAAGAGAACATAACTTAGAGTCCAGAAACAGAAAACTTGAACTATGATAGAGGCAGAATGGCAGACTTTTATGAAAGATAGACATTCAAAACAATCTTGTTGAGACAGTTGTTTATATGGCAAATGAAATTAAATTCATTAATTATACAGTCCAAAAAATCAATTCTATTAGAATTAACTATCTTAATCAGAAAGGAAATATTTAATAAAACATTCTAGTAAGAAATATGATAAAATATTTCTATGACTTTGAGGTAAAAAAGAATTTTTTAATCGAGCCACAAAAAAAAAAATTAAACTGTTAACTTAATTAACTTGACAGTAATAAAATGAAGACATCTGTACATCAGAAGACCATAAAGAGGAAGAAAAGACTAGCTATAAACTGCGAGAAATTATTTTTCCTAGATGTAACTAATGAAATGTTAGTATCAGAACATAGAAAGAACTCCCCAAATGCAATAAGAAACAGACACAGACTTTTCCATGGGGTAAAATAATGAACAAGTAGTCACATTATAGAAGAAATTCAAATAGCCAATTAATATATGTAAAATACCCAAACTCCTTAGTATCAAGGAAATACATAGTAAATTCAATGTAATATAATTTAGGTCTCCCTGAATGGCAAAAGTTAATGTCAAATGATACAAAGAATTGATTAGAGCATGGACCAATTCTAATTCTTCTCCTGTTGACTGGAGGTTGATTTGATTAAACCACTTAAGAAAATAATTTGGCATTATCTCTTAAAACTGAAGATGAGACTCTCTCTATGCCTTGCCCATTCTTTGGAACACACAGACTCTCTTGAGCAGATGCAAGAGGAGCCATGTACAAGGATACTACACAGATGTAGTATCTGTCATGTCAGAATACTGTAAACAAGTGGCAATTGACAGGAAAATAAGAAAATGGTGCTATTAAATGAAGAAATACTGTAGTACTGGGAAATAAATGTATTACATAAATGAATCTACAAAAAAAAAAAAATGTATCAGAAGAACAGTTCAAATTTTGAACAACAAAATTTTTGTATATTAAAAAA
>CAUYRH010109074.1:0-45613 GCA_963574655.1 Perodicticus potto | reverse complement strand
CCACCCCGCGCCGGGTGTCGCGGGTGGGCGGGGGGGGGGCGCCCCCCCGGGCGGGGGGGGGGGGCCCGGCACAGCTTTTCCTGTGCTGTTTGACTACAGTCAAGTGATTGATGGTCTTACTAGCCTGCCCCTCCCTCTCCTGATCCTTTGGGTAGAAAGGTCAGAGTTTTGCTGGGGGCTTTTCTGTTTGTGCCCTTTGGTGTTTCTGGATTGCTGGCTTTGTTGGTTGGTATAAAGGCTCAGGGAACACATCTTCACATTGTTCCTCAGAGCCCAAGATCCCCAGCCTTTTCTCTACTTTTTGGTACCTTCCTATGTTCACTTTTTACATGATGTCCTGGGTTTTCAGCTGTACGTAGTGAGAAATAGGAAAGGTAGATCTACTCTACCTCCCTATAAGCAGAAATTCTCAAAATCTTTTAACCTGTCTTTATGTTACTTAGAACAAAATCCGAAGAAACTGCATTATGAGAGGACCACACTGTACTCCTAAACTCCATTGAACTTGAAGCCCAAATATTTTGTTTTTAAATCAGTTCTAACCAAATATGTGAAAGGCCATCCTCCGTGGGGCGTATCGTCCAATTTGGCCATATTTCCAAGGCACACAGTGTAGGAAAGATAACAATGATTTCCTTCCCATTTCTACACAACAATCTGCTCCTACCATTGCTCCAAATAAAAGTAGATATAGGCCAAGCACAGTGTCTCACGTCTGTAATCCTAGCATTCTGGGAGGCCAAGATGGAAGGATTGCTTGAGCTCAGAGGTTGGAGATGAGCCTGAGCAACCGTAAGACACCGTCTCTACTAAAAATAGGTGGGCGTGGTGATGTACACCCATAATTCCAGTTACTCAGGGGCTGAGGCAGGAGAATGACTTGAGCCCAGAAGTGTGAGGTTGCAGTGACCAATGATGACACCACTGTACTATAGCTCAGGTGACAGAATGCTACTCTCTTTCAAAATAAATAAATACATACATAAAGTAGCCCTTTGCCCAGTGCCAGCTGGCACTATGGAGGGGTGTAACTGACCCACACAGTTAGGCAGAGAGTGCCTGGGAGAGTGGGGGGGCATGTCAGATTCTGTCTCCTGTGGATTTGAGTTTGGGACTCAGAGACCTTGTGAACTTGCTTCCATCCAGTTCACACAGGTCAAAGAAAGGGTTGAAATGGGCCTTTGTAAATAGCTATGATGAGCCAGGCACAAGGGGAATAAGCTGAAGAAACCAATTTGCAGAAAGAAAAAGGATAAAGCTGACACCAGAGAGCAGCGGACAGGACACCCTGGAGCTCCAGAGGGGCTTGAGTGTCTGTGACTTGGCCTCTGACCGCTGTTCAGTTGCTAATTCCAGGTCTCTGTGCAGACAAGCTACCAGCCCTGCCTTTGGGTTTCACAAGTCAGGTGTATCCTTCTAAGAACTTGCTTGAGTATGCTTCTGATTTTTGCAAAGGCCTCCTAATCTCTGGGTGGAGGATCTCTCTGCAAGGACCTATGTTCCCGCCACTGCACCCCTGTGCGCACAGTAAGTTTTTCATGGACACTGCCAGAAAGTCCTCCACAGCCTGAATTTCTGGCTCAGTATGCCTTCCTACCTAATTACACGCTTTCTTTCCTTTCATTATCCCTCCAAGCTTTCCTTGTATCTTCTCTGTGCACTTCCATTATTCAACACAGTTACTGAATTTTGATAAATATTATTCTATGGGAATACAAAAAACAAAAGGACACGTAACTAGACGAGAATTGCCAAAGGCACAGAAGATAAGCCCAAAGCAGAAATAACCATGACACATGGTGGAGAGCAAAGCATCTTATAAAGGAAGATCCAATAGGCAGGTACGGAAGTTTAAGAGGCAAGAGACACTAACTCAGACCTAGGAGTCCTGGGACTGCCAGCAACAGGGACCTGTTAGTCCTGGTCTGGCATAGATAGTGACAAGCCTGTAAACAGACGCTGTGGAATATACTCGCTATTGGACATCCTAAATCCAAACAACTGTGCACCAGACATGAATCCCGCCCTATAGCAGAAATAATGAGTCATGAATGCAAATTATGTGACACACAGTAGAAACTGGTTCAATAAAGGCCAATAATATGTTGTGAGCGTTAGAAAGAGAATTAATTCTTTCTGAGGAGAATCAAGGAAGGCAGAGCCTCATGGAAGAGATGGAGAAATATGAAAATGATTATGAAATGCTTAAACACATTGCACTATAATTCATTATCTAGTTCCATTGTCACCTCTGTAGCAAAGGGTGCCCTCTTTTTCACAGAGTTCAACTGCTCAGACCCATGAACTTTGTTTCTGTATCAACAATACCACATTTTCTTGTTTATAAACCTTCTTCCATTAACTAAGTCAAAGGCCAGAAAACATTTTATGTATTCCATCATACACATAGTCTTGCACTAGCATCCGTCCCATCCACCCATTCACTGAATTCATTGAGCTTTGTGCTAGGTGTAGAGGGGCATGCAAAATTGAGTAAGATGTAGTATCATTGAACACAGTAACACAGAAATCCACAATGACAGAACAGTGTCATAAGTTCCTTGACAGAAGTAATGTTTAGGGTTCTGGGAAGCATGAAGATCAAAATCAGAGTAATAGGATGACAATGAAGCTTCCTAAAAGAGATAGTCTTTAAGTTATTTTTGAAGAAGTTGGAAAGAGGAATAGGATACAAGATAGATTTTGTGTGGAGGTTATCACATCATCCATTTAAGAGCTATAAATAAGCACTTGGAAAATACTTAAATATCCCAAATTATGATCGGTACTGTTGAGTACCTAGGTTTGAGTCTAGGGGACTTAATTCCCATCTAAGTATTTCCCTTTTGAAGTAACAGACATCTTTGAAGATAAACCAAAGGTTGCTCATGATTATAGGAGAAAGCTGGTGAAGCAGTATCTTCTAGAATCAGAAACAACCTCCCCACCAACTCATTACCTGATCACTCCCCACAAGAATTTCAGTGCTCTGGCTCCTTCAGCAAAAGAATCAATTCAGAATGAAAATCGGAAGGACTGGCCTCAGGACTCCTTCCCAAGCTTCTGGCGGGAGAGATCTAAACAAACTTCCTCTCTCCCCACCAGTGAGAATGCTTTACTACCTGGTAAAAACAACTCCCTTCCCCTCATTGTTTAATTTCATCCCTTAAAATAAAATGTCATCTAGGCAACTTTTACGTTAATTCCACTTGCAGCTGGGAAGATTCATAGAAGCAAATACAAGATTAACAAGATCCTGTTTTAATCACTCGTTTTCAAAAGGGCTGGCAGGTACAATGCCCACATCAGGCAAGGACTTATTTTAAGTCCTGGAGGCATCTGCTAAGACTTAACAGGCAGGCCGGTCAGGAAACACAACAAGCAAAGATGTAATAACCACGGCTACCTTTTTCTCTCTAATCCTTAGGTACATATTGTGCTTCCCAATAAATAGGTGAGAGAACTGACGCTCACACAGGCAGATTGCCCAAGCTTGTATGACAGCTGATATTTGAGTCCAGAGTTAATCTGGCTCCCAAACCCATTCTTCCTGTTACACAAAGCTGCCTCTCTCAATAATTCGTAGGCCCCCTCACAGACAGGAGAAAGGAAGTTTCTAGACGAAAGAAATCCTATTTTTTGAGGCCAGAAAAAAAAATGAATATATTCTGTGCAATAGAATAATCTAACTCTACTTGCTTTACAGTATTGTAAGAAAATAACTGCTCTCTCAGCACATTCAGTTCCATTCTAACACAATGCTCGCACACTGCCCTGGTGATAAAGCCCTGCAGGGCCACGTTGTGTGTATACAGGCATTAAAACCAGAAGGGCCTTCATCCAGAGGTCAGAAGTCAGAAAGAGCTCAAGAAATGCTCATTAACCCTTTAAGGTCTAATTTTATGTGCCTCTTCTTTTCCCTGCAAGAAGCCATTCTGATGACACTGGTCCTATCATGTTTAACTATATATATATCATATATATGTAGCCGGATACAGAGAGGGCACAAAGATGAGAAAGGAATCAACAGTACCACTAACCCAAAATTCTAGGACTTCATCATGGGGCAAATTTATTGCATTGGAACTTCTGAAACTTGAGACTGAAACATTAGTTTCCTGAAAACTTCTAGTGGATTACGATCCATCATGTTGAGTAACAATCACTGCTCTGAAGAGGGATCCTTTAGGAGTGATTCAATCAAAAACTCATCCTTGGAGATTTACTTTATGGAATTAGGGATCTATAAGACACAGGTGTCTTTTAAAAACTCATCAATATTAATGAACTAATGCTACATATTCCCTGTGGTCTCATCATTTAAAAATGTCTAGCTTTGGGAAGTGATGCTTCACACTTTATCACACCTATTATCCTAGTCGGAGTGGTCACCATGGATTGCTTGAGCAAGTAAGAGTCTTTAGATTATCCCGCTGAATGAGTAAGATGGAAATTAAAATTTCACAGCTACAATCACATAGATTGTATAGCCAAACCAAATCACTACGTGAGCATTCAAATGACTGAAAAACTAAATTTAATGGAAAAGAAATAATATATTTCCACACAAGGAATTTATATACCGTTCTTGTACCTCTGAAGGTTCCCACTTTCCAGTAAGATTATGCGCTATCCTCCATACTCTAGAGGCAATAGCTATCTTCCAGATTTCTTCTCAGCTTTGGGCAAACTTCTGTTTTACTGTTGATCTTGCTATACTTCTGGTAACACTGAGAAGAAACTATACTCAAGGAAAGACAGCCCAGATCCTTTCTGTGTCACTGACGGTAAAGTGTTGATTTAATTGAAATGAAGACACAAAAGGAGTTAGTAGGGCAGTGCCTATGGCTCAAAGGAGTAGGGCGCCGGCCCCATATGCCGGAGGTGGCGGGTTGAAACCCAGCCAAAAACTGCAAAAAAAAAAAAAAAAAAAAAGTGGGAGAGTAATAAAAGTGGTTCTTTCCAAGTATGAAAAGATAGGAAAACCACCTCTACGATTCTGGGAACTGGAAGTGTGTTTTTGGTTTGCTATAACCTCAGCTCTTAAAAAGGTAAGAGCCCATCTCTTCTCTATTTAGTTATTTATTTAAAACAAATAATTTTCCTTAAAATCAGGTGGGTTTTTTAGAAGTGGGTAACTCACCCTCTCAAAACAAAGACAAAAAACAACAAAAAAGTAATCTAAGCTGAAAATATCAAGAAAGTGAAATAAGCAAATATGCTGAGCTCAAAACAAACATTTTGTTTTTAATTTTTTAAAAATATGAGATGAGTTTTCTTTTTTTTCTTAATAATTTGAAGGAAATTTTTGTACCTTAGATCTTACATTACAAGTAAAAAAACAAAAGACCATCAACAGTTCTGGCCTATAGTGACCCTGGTTATTTTACAAAGCAGAAATGAACATAAATTATTTTCAAAAACCTGGGGTTTTTTGCAATTATAAGAGGGACTCTACCTAACAAATGCAAACATTGTAACCTATTTCTTTGTACTCTCAAATTAACTTGAAATAAAAAAAAAAATCAGACTGCAATCTGTCAGAATTCTAACCTACAATAACCAACAAGATAAACAATACTACAACTCCAACCTAATTCCATGACAGAGTTGTTTTCATCTCGAATCTTATGAAGTCTGCCATATAAACATTTTAGTGAGGCCAAGGTGGTGATAATATCTTGTGAATCTTAAATTGATTTGCAAAAGGACACGTCACAGGTTCACATTTACACATCCATAGGACTTCATTAATGTTAAAATACATGCCAGCGTGTTTTATATGTGGCAAGGATTTTTCTGAGATAGTGAATGGTACGTTATTATCTAACATTTGGAACTTTACTCAGAATGAAGTTTTTAAAAATAGTAATATATTAATATTTCATATGACTATTCGAATAAAAAATTAAAATATTTAACAACACTTAAAAATTTTAAGTCATTCATTATTTACTATTTACTATAAGGTAGAATCATTAAGATGTAACTTCTATTTTTAAAAAAAGATACTAATCTGATGCCTCTTTTATAGGCCAAACACTTATAAAGTGGTTGGAAAGGACTGTGACAAGAGTAATTAGCTCCTTCCTTTACCCCAGTCCCATCTCTCCAAGGACAGTGGGACCAAAGTAGTCACTTCTCAGCAAACTATGTAATTATACACAAGGTGATCATCTAACTTATCCCTCAAATTAGGTCTCTTTTAAGAAAGGAAGCACTATTTACTTAAGCAAATTCAAGATATATGCCACTTTAGTTAAGTACGTGCTTTTTGAAAACAGTACATAGTTGAAAAAATTTCTGTCAAATTAAGGAACCTGAATTTTTCTGTAATTGGATATTCTGGACTCCACTTTTGCTATTATGAGAAGTTTTTTATTGTTTAACAGCTGAAAATCTATGAACAACTTCAAAAGCATGTCTAAAATGGGATAGATCTTATACACTCAATAGGTTCAAGATTAGTATTTTTTTTTTTAAGCTTTCAATGTCAGCTTTACTTGTGTTTCCCACTTAAGATTACAAATAAATTGCATCCTAGGAGGGGGACCTCCAACGCCCACCAGAGGCTCCAATAGCTAAAAAGGCTGGACAACTGCTGAGGAGACACCTGTGCCTTGGTGTCTCCTTCACTTTTTACTTAGGACTAAATGTGGAACCCCCATTTCCTATGCCTAGGTCAATTTCTTGTGAATTTCCTAGGCCTCAATTCCACGAGTGGACTGTATCCATTCATTGATACACTCATTCACCTTGCCCCCGGCAGAAGGGACTGTATTCATTTGTTTCCTGGCCAAGGAACCCATACACCTATATATACCCTGAGGCTAAAGGCCTAAAAGAGGAGACGGGGAAAGACCGGGAGAGGAACGGAGAGAGCTTCTCTCTCCCCACTTGAATTCTCTCCCTCTACCAGGAACTTTAGTGTTTCTGTATTCTTTTCTGTAAATCAATTCTGTCTTACCACTGCTGGGGGGGGGGAAATAATGCAATGAAGAATAATAAAATACATGTATATAACAATAAAAAAAAAAGAAGAATATGCTTCAACTCCATCTAGGTAAGTAGAAAAGATGTAAAGTCTCCATCTTGTTATGGCTGAATAGTATTTCATGATATACATATATCAGTTTATTAATCCATAGGTTGATGGGCACTTGGTTTGATTCCACATCCTGACAATTGTGAATTGAGCTGCAATAAACATTCTAGTGCAAATGTCCTTATGGTAAAATGATTTTTTTTTCTTCTGGGTAGGTACCTAGTAATGGGATTACAGAATCAAATGGAAGGTCTACTTTTAGTTCTTTACGGATTGTCTATACTTCTTTCCATGGAGGTTGTATTAGTTTGCAATCCCAACAAAGCAAAAGTGTTCCCTTCTCTCCACATCCACACCAGCACCTGCAAACTCAGGATTTTGTGATGTGGACTAATCTCACTGGAGTTAGGTGATATCTCAGTGTGGTTTTGATTTGCATTTCTCTGATAATTAGGGACAATGAGCATTTTTTCATGCTTTTCTTGGCCATTTTTCTGTCATCTTCAGAAAAGTTTCTATACAAGTCTCTTGCCCACCTATGAATGGTGTTATTTGCTCTTGTTAATTTATTTGAGTTCTTGTAGATTCTGGTTATCAGCCCTTAGTCAGATTTATAGCAGGCAAATATCTTCACCCATTCTGAAGCCTGTCTGTCTGTTTAATTGTGGTACCCTTAGCTGTGCAGAAGATGTAGATGTATGGGATAGAATAGAGAATCTAGAGATAAACCCAGCCACATATCACCATCTAATCTTTGATAAACCAAACAAAAGCATGCACTGGGAAAAAGAATCCCTATTTAATAAATGGGGCTAGGAAAACTGGTTAGCCACATTTAGAAGACTGAAATTGGATTGGCATATCAAACACCACTGACAAAAATTTAAACACAAAACAATAACCATTCTAGAAGATATTAACAAATGGGAAGAACATACCATGCTCATGGCTGGGGAGAATCAACATTGTTAAAATGTCTTTACTTCCCAAAGCAATCTACAGATTCAATGCTATCCCTATTAAAATACCAACATCATACTTTCAAGACTTAGAAAAAATAATTCTTCATTTTGTATGGAACCAGAAAAAACCCATGTAGCCAAGGCAATTCTTAGTAGTAAAAACAAATCCAGGGACATCAACCTACCAGACTTTAGGCTCTATTACAAAGCTATAGTGATCAAAACAGCATGGTATTAGCACAAAAATAGAGACAGACATTTGGAACCAAATAGAAAACCAGGAGCTGAAACAAACATCTTACTGCCACCTAAACTTTGATAAATCTTTGCAGCTCAATTTACAATTACCAAGAACAAGAACATAACAAAGGGTGAAAGAATACCTATTCAATAAATGGTGCTGAGAGAACTGGATATCCACATGTAAAAGATTGCACCTTTCCCACTCACAAAAATTGATTCAAGATGGATAAAAAGACCTAAATCTAAGACTCGAAGCTATGAAAATCCTCAAAGAAATGGTGGGGGAAACACCGGAAGCTATTGACTTGGGACAGGACTTTATGAGGAAGACTTCCATGGCAATCGTGATGACAAGAAATATAAACAAATGGGACTTAATTAAACTGAAAAACTTCTGTACAGCTAAGGTGACAACAACAAAAGCAAACAGACAACCTACGCATTGGGAAAGGATATTTGCATATTTTGGATCAGACATAAGCTTGATAACTAGTATCTATGGAGAACTCAAATTAATAAACATAAAAAGAGCCAACAATCCCTTAGATCACTGGACAAAGGAGATGACTAGAACCTTCTCTAAAGAAGATAGACAAATGGCTAACATACATATGAAAAAATGCTCAGTGTCCCTAATTATTAGAGAAATGCAAATCAAAACCACCCTGACATATCATCTAACCCCAGTGAGAACAGCCCTCATTACAAAATCTCAACACTGCAGATGCTGGCGTGGATGTGGAGAGAAGGGAACACTTACACTGTTGGTGGGATGGCAAACTGATACAACCTTTTTAGAAGACAGTATGGAGAACCCTCAAAGAACTCAAGCTAGACCTCCCATTTGATTCTACAATCTCAATGCTGGGCATCTACCCAGAAGAAAAAAATCCTTTTACCACAGGGACACTTGCACTAGACTGTTTATTACAGCTCAATTTACAATCACCAAAATGTGGAAATGCCCTAAATGCCCACCAACCCAGGAATGGATTAACAAGCTGTGGTATATATATACCATGGAATACTATTCAGCCATTAAAAAAGATGGAGACTTTACATCTTTTGTATTAACCTGAATGGATATGCAGCACATCATTCTTAGTAAAGCATCACAAGAATGGAGAAATAAGAATCCTATGTACTCAATTCTGATATGAGGACCATTAAGGTCTTAGTACACAGTGGGGGGTGGAGGATGGGGTGACTTGAAAAATGGAAGGAGGGAGGGGATGGGGGACAAGAGGTGTGGTACACCTTTTAAGAGAGGACACAATTATAATAAGGTCCTTATCTAACAAAAGCAATCAATGTAAACATATAATTTGTTATGTTCCAATGGCATATATATAAAATTTATATATATATATATGTATACATATATAAATTCTAGTAGAAAGTGTGGGGAAAACTCTTGACAAAATTGGCCTGGGAAAGGCTTTTATAAAGAAGACCCCCTTGGCTTGGCGCCTGTGGCTCAAGCCGCTAAGGCGCCAGCCACGTACATCTGAGCTGGCGGGTTCAAATCCAGCCCGGGCCCGACAAACAATAATGACAGCTGCAACCAAAAACTGGCCAGGCATTGTGGTGGGCGCCTGTAGTCCCAGCTACTTGGGAGGCAGAGGCAGGAGACTCACTTGAGCCCAGGTATTGGAGGTTGCTGTGAGCTGTGATGCCACAGCACTCTATCCAGGGTGACAGCTTGAGGCTCTGTCTCAAAAGAAAGAAAGAAATAAAGAAGACCCCCTTGACAATTGCAGCAACACCAAAACTAAATAAATGGGACATGATTAAGCTGAACAGTAACTTTTTTTTCTCCTGCCTACAGACTGTGTCAGGTGATGACCCTGTTTTGATTGCACCCTCTGGCTAGTAATTTGCCTGTTGGCTCTCAGCCCCATGCTCCCATCTGTGTTTTACTTTGTATCACAACAGGCTATACACCTGTAACCTACACTTGCCACATTCCTCACCCAGGAAGGTTCAAGTTAGGTTCAGCCAATGAGAGGCACTGGGGAAACTGAAAAGCAGGAAGCAGGAAAAAGCCATTATTTTTTCTCCTCTCCTCTCCTCCCCTCTTCTTCTTTCTCCCCACTTCCCTCCCTGCCTCCTCTTCTCTTCTCCCTCTCCCTTTCTTCCTTCTGTTCTCTTTCTTCCCCTCCCCCGTCCACCCCTCACTTGTAGCAGTCCTCCCATCAGTAAATGGCTAAGCATAGGAATAGCTAATCTTGGGATCCACACCAAAACATGAACTTCAGAAGTCTCAGTCCTAGATCATTCTATTTCCCTTTTGCTCCTCCATCCCTGGGGTGCTAGTGGTTTCCTGGAGTTACTACTCTTTGGGTAACTTTGCCTCCCCTTGATTTGTTTTTCCAATCCTTCCAAGGTCCTTATTACCTTGACAAATATTCTCTATTGAAATGCCTTAAGAGTTTTATTTTTTCCAGTTTCAAACCTGTCTATTGGAATGCTCACATTTTTCTGCCTGTATTTAGTTGTATAAATAACTTTAAAAAAAGTTGGTTGCATGTGGAAGACACCTAGCACCCCTGTCAATCTTACTAAAACTCCAGGGACCTTCTTTTCAAATTCAAGTTAGCTGCCATTCCATCTAAAGTTCTTTTAAAGTAGCGTTTCCCAATTTTGCTTTATGTCACAAATTGCTTGGGGCACTTGTATTTCCCAGCCCCTTCCTAAATCTGATGATGAATCAAATGTACTGGGGAGTAGCTTGGAAATATGTACTTTTGACCAACACCCCAGGTAATTCTAACCCTCAAGCAAGCTTAGCAAACACTTGTAAGGAACATTCATTCTAACCCCAAGTTGATTCCTATGTCCATTAATAGTTGAGACACTGCCCCACACAGTTATGTTGGCTTATGCAAATAATCCAATCAACTATCTCCCCCCTAGATACTTTTACAGATAGAAAGCAATAATCACTGACAGCTTTACTTTTTTAAGACAAAATTAATCTGCCAAAATGTTATAAATAGCAATAAAATCAGCCAATAATTTTAAAACCAGGACTATATTACTGAAAAAAATAAGTTTAAGAGATGGAAAGACTTGGCTTGAAATACCAATGATATTCCTTAGTAACTATATGTCAGGCAGCAAGCTGTTTAACCTCTTAGAGCTTCAGTCTTCTATAATATGAGATTAATACAATTTACTTCACAGAGCTGTTCTGAGGATTAAGTGAGAATATGTGTAAGTCTCCTGGCATGGTCTCTGACTCATAAAAGTGAGAATATGTGTAAGTCTCCTGGCATGGTCTCTGACTCATAAAAGACATCTAATAAATATCCGTTCCCTTCCCAATCCATAAGAAGAATGAAGGATTTATAATATATTTATATTGTATCAACCTAGTTCAGCTGCAGCTACAGTTCCCAAAAGGCCCTTCCCTATATAATCTCAAGTTAGCGTGGAAAATGAGAGACAGTTTGTTGGAGATTTGCAAGGTGGAAGCCAAACAGAACTATATTGCCTGTACACAATAAACAAGGAACTATACATAAATAGATTATAGTGTGAAAAGGTGTGATCTGATAGAAAGCAGTTGAGGACAAGGAGGCACTGGGTGGCTACCTCAGACAGGAGAGTCTAGGAGTTCTCTCTGAAGAAGCAGTATTTGACACCTCATCCTAAAGCCTTAAGGATGAGCTAACAGTCAAGCTAACAACTGAAAATAGAACCATCCAGGCAGAGAGTACAGCAAATATAAAGCCTTCAAGACAAGGCAAAGCCTGGCTGGCTTGAGAAACAGAAAAGGGTGCCGTATGGCCTGCGCATCTGAGGTAAAATAGAGAATGGCACCAAGGGATGGTGGAGATTTAAGCAGAGTCCAAGCATGAATGAGCTTAATAGGCCATGTATTTTGCAAAATAAAAGAAAATGTGAATTTTATTCTGAATGTAAGGACCTCACTACACAGTTAAGGATAAGAGTGGTGGGATGCTACATAATCCTTTTAATGATGTTTAATTTTGACTATCACTTGTTTCACACCTTTTAGATTGTCAGATATCATTTAAGTCAGCCAGTATCAAGTGTTGGGGAATATAAGGAAATAAGAACACTCAGACTCCTAGTGGGAATGTTCTGGTATTTTGAAGAGAAGTTTGATAGTTTTAGGCAAAATTGAAAATGCATACACCACATGAACCAGCATTTCCACTTATTCCTAGGTATCTGCCATGAAAATTCTTGAATATTTCTATCTTTATATTCAAGTTTGTACAGAGCAACTCTATTGGTAATAATAAAAGATTAAAGGCAGTGAACTAATGATGTATAAATAAATGAAACAAGATGTGTCTACCTGATGCAATTCTATCCAGGAATTAAGTGAATTTGATTTCTAGCAATATAAAAATTTTCTGAACATGCAAAACAATACTCGACATAACAATAATAGACAATGGATACAAAGAGTGGAAATAAAGGAATTAAGATGTGGGCAAGAAAGATGAATTTAGCCACACTCATTTTAGTGGCTACATCAAGGAAAGAAGGAAAAGGGTGAATGGCATTAGGCAAAGGGGTACAAAAGGAATTTAACTTAATATTCTTTTATTAAAGAAAAATAAAATCTGAAGTTTAAAAATGCTTGAATGTTAGCATTTGTTCATTCAGAAAGGTATCAGTTGTTACTGTAGTTTTCTGTGATTTCTATCTTTTTCCATATTAAATTAAAGACTCTCATTTCACAGAGGAGCAACAGAAGACAGTGGTCCAGGAGACAGCAATGGTACCTTGGATTAGGGTGGGATGGAGAGTTGCTAACACACTGCAGACATATTTTAGAATATCACTCACGTTTTGGGTGGGGCAAAGGGAAGATGAGACAATGAGAGGAGGTAACTCTTAGGTTTAGAGTTCAAACAGCTGAGAAGACAATGTTTACAGAGATTTGGGAGACAGAACAAGGAAGTTTAAAGAAGTGGGAATGGTGAGGAGAGATGTCAAAAATCCAGAGTTCAATTAAACTGTAGCTATTAAGTCTGGGAGACCAATTAATGCTGAAGGGAGATGTCAAGACAACTGGATACCTGGCCCTAGTATTTAGGGGAGAGGCCAGGGATAGAGATATAAAGTAGGATGTTATCAGTATATGGAATGGATGAAGTTGTGAAGCAGGAATGTACATAAAGAAAACAAGGCAGGACTGAGCTTGGGGGTTCTCCTGCAAGCTCTTGGTATACCTGGGGAGCCAATGAAAGAAAAGTAGGAAAAGTAGAAGTAAAACCAGAAGATAATGGTCTCAGAAGAACCAACAGAGAAATAAGAAAAATGAAAATTTTACATAAAAATTATATTTGGCAACATAGTCATCTTGACCAAAGCAGTTGTCTATAGCAGAGTGGAGGCAAAGGAGGATAGATTAAAGAGTGCATAAACTTCTCCATTTATTTGAAATGTTTCATAATGTAATTTAATTTTTATCTTAAGATTAACTCTCAGATGGGAGATAAGAAAATGAAGACAAAGTAGACAACTCAATAAGTTCCACACAGAGAAGGAGCACAGATGGGATTGTGACTGCCGAGAGAAATGGTACCAAGGAAAGTGTAGTCTTCGTTTTTCTTTGTTGAATTTTTGAGATGGGAAAAATCTTAAAATATTTAAGTATGTGTATACAGACTTAAGAAATGATCCATTAGTAATGGAGAGACTAAATATGCAGGAATAAGAAAAAGAGTGGTTACATGAACAAAGTTTTTTGGAAAATGAGAGGAGGAGAATATTCTAGCACACATTCAAGGATGCTCCATCCACTGTAAGAGAAGAGAGAAGATGTCAGTACAGGGTGCTTGAAGGTTTGCTTCTAGAGAAACAAGAGTGTTCCTGAAGGAGGTAATGAGGGCACTAATCAATAGATAAGGAAGGGAAATGTTGCAGGAAGTTTGAGAAGCAAAGAAAAGTCACCTTGGAGAGGGAAATGTGAACCTACCAGAGGGGAGAGCAGGATTTCAGACAATATCTAGTGCCTATTTAAAATTTTAAATGTAACCAAACAGCCTGAATATAGTTGTATATTTTTCCAGCAGAGTTCTGCTATTCTTGTAGCATGAAGAAGCAAGCATGAAGAAGACAAATAATCAAATTTACCCAAGCTTGGAGTACCCTCACAAGAATAAATGGGAGAGTGAAGAATAAGGGTGCTTAGAATGTTTACAAAAGAGTTAAAGAAGACAGGAAACAAGGCAGGGCACATTTCAAAAAGTTCTCAAAGAAATCATGGCTGATAACTTCCCAAATCTGACAAAAGATGCAAAACCACAGATTTAAGAAATTAATCAAAGCTTCAACAATATAACCCAAAGAAATCCATACCAATTTGCATCAAAATTATAATTAGAAAAGTGAAAGTCAAAGAAAACATCTTAAAAGCAAGCAAGAGAAAAATGCACCTTACTTGTAGATGAAAACCATTCAAACAACAGTAGAATTCTCATTAGACACTATGCAAATCCAAAGAAAGTGGCTCAATATTTTTCAAGTGCTTAAAGAAAAGAATTGTTGACCTATATACTTGAGTATAGAATTTTATACTCAGCAAAAATATCCTTTGAGAATGGAGGAGAAATCAAGATATTCTGAGATGAGAGAAAACTAAGAGCATTTGTCATTGGCAGACCTATCCTAAAAAGTGACCAAGTAAAATTCTCTAAATAGAAAGGAAATGAAGGAACCTTGAAACAGTAGGAAGAAAGAAAGAATGTGGTAAGTAAACATACTGGTAAATATGATAGAATTTTCTTCTCCTCTTGTATTTTCTAAATTATAATTGTTGCAGAAGCAAATATTATGCACTGTCTAATGTGGTTCTAAATGAATACTAAAAGGTTTTAAGAAAATTATATTATTTAAGAAAATTGCCAGGAGCAGTGGTTCACACCCACTGTGGTTTTGCATCATAATCCTAGCATTCTGGGAGGCCGAGGTGGGTGGATTGCTTGAGTTCATGAGTTCCAGACCAGCCTGAGCAAAAGTGAAACCCTGTCTCTAAAAAATAGCTAGATGTTGTGGTTCAGCAACAGAATGGAGCATGCAGAAGGAAGGATTTCTGACTTGGAAGACAAAGCTATCGAACGCTCCCAAACCAACAAAGAGGTAAAGAAATGGAAGGCAAAAACAGATCATTCTCTCAGACAGCTCTGGGATAACTCGAAGAAAACCAACATTCGCCTTATAGGAATACCTGAACACAATGAAGTGGCGTCGCAAGGCAGAGAGTCTCTTCTGTATGAGATTATGAAAGAGAATTTTCCAGACATGCCCAAGTGCCCATCAACCCATGAATGGATTAATAAATTGTGGTACAGGTATACCATGGAATACTATGCAGCCTGAAAGAAAGATGGAGACTTTACCTCTTTCGTGTTTACATGGATGGAGCTGGAATATATTCTTCTTAGCAAAGTATCTCAAGAATGGAAGAAAAAGTATCCAATGTACTCAGCCCTACTATGAAGCTAATTTAAAGGTTTCACATGGAGTCTATAACCCATCTATAGCGCAAGAATATGGGAAGGGAGAGGAGAGGGGAGATTGGGGTGGAGGGAGGGTAATTGGTTCAGCCTCACCTATGGTGCATCTTAGAAGGGTATAGGTGAAACTTACTAAATGCAGAATACAAATGTCTTCATACAATAACTAAGAAAATGCCATGAAGGGTATGTTAAACAGTTTGATGAAAACATTTCAGATTGTATATGAAGCCAGAACATTGTACCCCTTGATTGCACTAATGTACGCAGCTATGATTTAATGAAAAAAAGAAAAAAAAAGAAAAAAAAGAATTCCACAATAATTATGTCTATATCAATACAGAAAAATAGAAAGGAAAGCATGTTGATATGCAGAATATTTTCTTTCATCTTTCAAAAATGCATAACCTACTTTTCTTGTTGGCATTGTAACTTTACTTGGCATGTGAATATAATCCTGAAAGATAAGACAAGTTCATCCTCTGAGCAGAGTTACTGGTTCAAAGATGGGCAAGTTATCCAAACAAGGCCAATTATAGCCTTCCATTCATTCATTAGATATTTTGTGGAACACTTAAGTAAAAATCATACTTTTTTGCAGGGATTGTTCAATATGAATAGAGTACCTGGAGATATATTACTTTGTCACCACATGGGTAGAATCTACCTGAGAAGAAAGCCAAACAAGTAGACTAACAGTCTTGAGCAACAGACAAAGATGAACAGCGTCCCGTTGGGACTGTTTGAGCACCCAAAGGCAAAAGCTCCTGGGGCCTGCTGGCCTCTGTGGCTTCCCAATTGTATATGATAGTAAGAATCGTTTTGCTTACAGTTTGCATTGGTTTACTTGAAGCAACCCTAATAGTCTCGACAAATATGATGGTTTTTGCCTTTAATCTTAAAACACACATATTTTTAAATTTTTATTTCTTAATATTTATGCAGTACCTGTATAAATAACAATAACAATAATGCTTCCTGAATCAACAATTCAGTGATGCTTTTTCTCTTGCTACAGGAGATATTCTATACTGATTTCTGGTTCTGGGTGTATTTTCCTTAATTCATTGACTATATATATATATATATATATGACTATAAAACAAATATAGGTAAATCATGCCATTTAAGTGCATCAAAGACTTCCATTTGAAATAATTTAATTCATCAGAGATTTATGAGGAACTGCTGTGTGCTGAGAGCCATGCAAACAACTAGGGACGTAAAGTTAGATCAAACCCAGTCCTGCCTTCAACGTGGTCATAGTCTAACAGATAAATCACACAGGGCAAATAATCAAACATAATCATATACGATATGCAGAGTAGTCGAGTCACATATACAGAAGCATGAAGGTCAAGGGTAATGATTAGGAAAAACCAGAGAGAAAATGTCATATGTGACTGAGATTTAAGAGCTATATAGCATATTTTAAAGTATTAATAGAAAATAAGAGGAAAGAGTATTCCAGTCTTGAAAACCAACATGAGTAAATGCAGTATACGAGTTTTTCAAGGAACAGTGAAAGGTTATGTGTGATTGGAACATCGGGGAAATGTGAGTGTGCTTGTGTGTACGTGTGTGTTTAGTATTAAGGAATAGGAGAGGATTGTGAAGTAATAAAGCTTCAGACAAGGACAGAAATTAGCAATTTACAAGAAGCCTGCATGCCCTTAAAAGATTGGTCTTCATTTATGTCTCTGAAAGCTAGATAGACTATTAAGTAGTGAACGCAAGACGAGCTGTATTTTACAAGTACACATAACTGCTGCTTGTGTGGAAGGTGAAAATGGTAGGGTTAAAGATTAGGAACAGAACATCAATTAGAAGGCAAAGCCTGGGGATAAATTATTTGGGTTTAACCTAAGGGGATTTCAGTGAGGATTAGCAGACAGGGAAATAATTTAAGGCCTATTTTAGAGACAGAGTCAACTGGGTTCAGTGCCAAACTGGGCAGATGCTTGAAGAGGCTGTGCAGAGAGAGGACGGCTGTCTGGATCCCAACCTGTAACAAGGAGATGCGTTACATCTTCATAATCTCAGTTGCCGGAAGTGGGAAAACACTTGACTGCATGATAGACGCTCATGTGTTGGCAAAATTAAAAAGGAAAGAGATGTCCCTACGTGTATACTAAAGTACTGATAGAAAACCCACTTTTAAGCTGCCATTAAGAAAATGCTCTTTCTAGGAGTTTGAGCTTGCAGTGAGCTATGAAGATGCCACTGTACTCTACCCTCAACAACAGGGTGAGACCTTGTTTCCCAGAGAGAAGGAGGGAGGGAGGGAGGGGGAAGAGAGAGAGAGGAAAATGCTCTTGTAGTTCTTGATGATCTTGGATTACTTTTAGTGGGTTAAATCGTGGTCACCCAGAGTGACTCAATCCCAGTTCCTAGAATTTGGAAATGTTACTTTATTTAAAGAAAGGATCTTTGCAAAGTAATTAAGAATCTTGAGATGAGGAGATTCTTCTAAAGTATATGAGCGCACATTAAATCCAATGACAAATATCCTTACGAGAGTGAGGCAGAGCAAGATTTGACAGACAGAAGAGGAGGCGGTGGCACTGCTGTGGAGGCTGAGATTGGGGTGACACCGCCACAAATCACACAAAGCTGAACAGCTGAAACAAGCTAAAAAATGGATTCATCTCTAGAGGTTCCAGAAGGTGGGCAACCCTGCTGATTTTTCTCTGAAATAAATTCATTTCTTTATACAGTTTTTCTCCTGATAAATTATATTTGCTCTAATTCATGGTAATTCTTTGGTTATTCCTTTTTCAACAGGTAGTAAAAACACCTTGATTTTGAATTTTTTGGCCTCCAGAACTGTGAGAAAATAACTTCGGTTGTTATCAGCCAATCAGTTTGTGGAAATTTGTTAAGGCAGCCACGGAAAGCTGGCTCAAAAACAATAACAAGCAAGGTCTCAAAAACAAAAACAAAAATCGTGCACACATAGGGCATTTAAAAAATATTCATTGAATGAATAACTTAAATGTTCTCTCTTTATTAAAGATGGAATCAACCTCTTCTTCTAAGTTGCCAAAATGAATCTTCTTCTTTTTGAATACTTGATTTATAGCAAAATTAATTCTATTTATTTATTGTGACGATTTTATTCTAATCTATCTAATTCATCTAAACTAATTTACCCTATTGTTGACTAGCTTTCCATAAGCATTGAAACACCTATTTTGGCAAGGTTTAATTTAACTATACTTCATCTGGTTATACCAATTTTTTTTTGTTTTTAAAAATAAATTTGTTATCTATAGTCTTACCACATTATTCTCATAGCTAAGAATGTAATTACCACTCTTTCTGTAATTTTCTCCCTCTCCTGTTCGGCTCAGGAGTTTCAAGAGGTTGCTGGTTTTTAGATATATTTTAAATTTCTAATAAGTAATAGTTGTGCATTTAACCACATCTTACCATGACTTTACCATTTTTAGAGAAAATGTGGCTACTGATTAGAATAAAATGATGTTCTTTCTTTATTGACACATAAGTAAACTATGCTTTCTAACTAGTCGTGAGAAATTCAATAGTGTGAAGGTCTTTAAGCATTGACACTTCACAAAATTCCCTTTTTGAAGAAAAGATGGGCTATTTCTAAGTGCATTGTTTTGCTGGTTCTTCTTAGAAATAAAATTCATGTTTTTCCCTGTTTTTTCTGTAATCACTGATGTCTCCTGACCTAATTCAATCATTCTTATGTTATTCTTTTTTCTGACAGGTAATAAAAACGTTTAGCGTTAATTCAACCTAAAACACCTATCACCTTTAACTGCAGAGCTCATTCAATTCATTAGTTCCTTGACATTAATCACCACTCCCTTGTCTATGTCCTTTAAACCAGTTTACATTTCATTTAAAATTGTTTTTCAAGCCAACTCAAATTAATTTTGCAATCAAAATTTCACATGGCATTGTCTCCAGTACTTTGCGAGAAGTCAAGATGCATTACATTTACTCTGCTCTGTTCATTTACAAAGGCTCCAAAGCTATCAAAAACGCACCCAGCATCGTCTGGCACAATTTGCTCTGTATTCACCTATTTATTCTATTTATATCTCATGGCCGTGCTTTCCTTTCTCAGGTTATTTTAAACCAAGGATTTGGCAGCGTTTTCAGAACAATATCCCTTTTCTTATTTCAATCAACAAGATCAATTACATTTAAGAAATAAATTAATCATTTTTGTTTTAACCATGTCGAAAGAGCTCTGTAGATGAAAAAAAGTAGTATTAAACTGAAGTCGGAGAGAGAGGCAACTCGACTTTGAGCATGCATTGGTAAAATTAGTTTTTAAATCAATTTCTCATGTAAGTGATTCAATTATCCTGATACAGCATTTGCATTCTTTACGAGTTTTGATTTTAATTTTTATTCTGGAGCAGAAGGTTTTATTTATTTATTTCTCTTATCTTCTCACCTTGTGCATCTTTCCCTTCCTTTCAGAGCAAAGTATATGTGATGCTCCCTGACTTCCTTTCAGCTAAGGCCTGAGATTTAATGCTAGCAGTCTCTGATATTCCATCTCCAAATATCTGTTTTTAAAATTCCCACAATGTTCTTATCACATGGGAAACTTTTAAAAAATGCCACCGGCAGCATAACTCAAGTTAGAAAAAGGAGACATGATAAATTCTCATAGGATTACTGTTGACTATTGATAATGGAGATGGATTCAAAGTAGAAACTTTAGCTCTGTATTTCATATCCCACACTTATAACCGAATGGGAAAAAATTGTCTGGGGAAAGTAGAAACATGCTTTGGTTCTCTTTATGTTTCATAATACTTTAGAGTATGCCTAACGCTTGGACATAATGATTACTCTAACTATATATATATATGTATATATATTTATGTAAGAATTTTAGCAGCCAGTCATACATATTCTATTTCAAATTAGTACAAGGAAGTTAGGGATATATTTTGAATCTCCCTTTTCAATATATTTCCTTTAATTATACCTCACTTTAGGCTATAAGAGCTTTATGGCCCAGAAAAGCAGTGAACTAGAGAACTACCATCATTAGCAGCCATGGACTGGTCCTGCCCCTGCTTATCACCTGCCTTTTCAGGTTCTCTCTTGTGCCAATATCCAGAGATTATTACTCAAAGCAGGAAGCATGCAAGGTTACAGGAGTGAGGGTTAGATTTAATAGTTTTCATCTTGGAAGACTTAGTCATTGAGTGATGAGTAGTACAAACAAGGTCATAAGTGGAATAAGTCCACTGTTAAAATTAGACAAAGTTTAGTAAATCTCAGTCCAAACAAACAAACAAAAACCCTATAACTGGAATGCCTATTAGGTGTAGTAAATTTGATTAATTATTAAACATACCAATTCGATATTCAACTCTAGATCTGAGAAAGAAAAGATGACCTAACTAAATGAACCATAGGAGAAGCTGAGGATGCTTCACCTTCTTTATCAATTGTTAAACATAAAAATTGGGCCTAGACAGTTTATATGAGCAAAAACGAAGAAGCAAATGACTCAAGTCACCCTACATCAATCGGAGGATTACTGTGAGGTATCAGAGTAGTGCATGCTTCATATAAATAGTATGACTGCATTCAATAAAAATGTTGTAATAAAATCTGATTAATGTCTCCAAACAATGCAAATATAGGAGAGAATGAAAAGCAAAAGATGGACTGAAACAAGATTCAAAACACGAGATAATAAGAGAAAAGAAGGAAAAAAGAATACAGAAAAACTTCTACTTGGAAATAAAAATAAAAATTGGAAGTAGTAAAAGATGTCAGGATTATGGAAACACTTGCATGATAAATCAATTTTACCAACTCTGGAGATGTAGAGATAAGCTCGTACAGAAGAGAATGATGAGAAATAAGACCTGTAGAGACACGAAGACTTTTAAGATTTTCTGGAAGAACCCAGGCCAATAAAAACAGACTCAATGTGTAAAGAAACAATGCAAGAAAAATATTCTAAGCCAAGAAAATTTATGTATAAAAATGTCTCACTAAGTCATAAGCAAAATTGAATTTTTGAAAAGTCCATTTTTAAGGCTAACCTCATGATGATTTTTAAATTTCCACTTTATACAATTTTTTTCCCACATGCACATAAGCACAAAAACAGATTATCTGAGAATAAAAGTAGCACTAGTTTTAGATTTAAAAAAAAATTAGTTTCAATATTCTTCTCCTTAGCAGCAAACGTCAAGTGAAAATACATATATATGTCTTCAGATTAAAAAAAAAATGAACAAGAATTCCAAATTGTTATTCATGAGAAAAGAGAATGAAAAAACACTCGAATGTTGCAATGAATACAAAACATATATTTATTTCTTTTCTACTTTTTCTTTAGCAGGAGAATTCAGCTGGTATGATTGTGAGAGGAATCAAAACCCAGAACTGAAGGGTGGAGAATACAAAGGACCAAGGGTAAGGAGTGAAGGTGGGAGCAGTTACATAGCTGAAGCTCGGCCGAAAAACAATGATTTCCTACATGCTACTGTTGTCTTCCAAAAACACAGATTTGGAAGTGAGGAAATAAAGATGAAAAATGCACTTTTCATGCATAAGGAGAGATAGAAGATAATTGTTTTGGTTTTTTTTTTTTTGTAATTAAGATATTCATGAAGTATATGTGAAATCAACTTAAACATAATCACTAGATAAGTTCAAAAAATAAGATTCATATGTTTTAACTCACATAAGAGATTTAAACATATACATTGCAAAAAATAAGCCTGTGAGCACAAATGCAAAAGTAACAACAAAACAAGAATTGGGGAGGAAAAACAAGTATAACATTAACATTAACGGAGAAGGTTCCATTTATATGAATTATATTCAACCCCTGCTTAGCATGTAGAAAGCTAGACAGAACATTAATCTCTCCTAATAAGAATTAAAAAAATTAATCAACAAAATCATAACTCTTCTCAACCCCATAAGAGAGCTGAGATTGGAGAGCACCATCCTGGCCTGAAATATGAGGCAAGATTGGCTCGTTTGATGACAGAGAGGGACATGAGTATTGGACTTAGCTGCAGCAGAGCAAAAAAGGAGCATGAGGTCACCATAAAAGCAGGTAGGAAGATTTTTGATAATTTTTAAAATAAATTGTCTAACCCAAGTATGGGCTTAAGTACTGAACTTTGTAAGAGTGCTGTGTGGGCATGTTCTCACGAGAGTGGAGAACTGCTGAAAGCCACAGGCACAAAGGCAGCTGCCCCCCAACTTGAGGCTCTTTTTCACAGACCTCGCCGTGTACGTGTAAGGAAGACCGGAGGCAGGGGGGGAGACCAGAGAAAACGTCCGTCAGCGATGCTGGCCTGAGAACTGGAGCGGCTGCTGTTGTGGAAAATGAGCAAAAATCTCCCTGAGCTCTTTCTTCCCTGTATCCCTCCTGACACGGAAGCCTTAAACCACCCTGGGAGGGGTAGTAAAGTCTGCTGTGTGAGGGCACAGGGCAGAACTCACTGAAACTCGAGAAAAGGGAAAAGAAAAAACATCTAACCAGTCCAGGAGAAGTTAAAACTCTTCTTAGGGTAAGACTTGCTCGATACCTAAGGCCAAGTCTGACTGCCATGGGCAGGATGGGCAGGGTCCCTGGGAGTCACGTTTTCAATCCAGGGACATTTTGCCTGCAGAAGACTGAGAACCGTCTCCCAACTCTCTACTAGCGGACTAAGGAGTGTCCAATAACAAGTAATAGCTTTCTGTCATTGAGGGAAAGGCAACAATATAAAAAATATACTCACTGACATACACGCTCAGAGGAAAAGCCAGTATCGAGGAATAGGAGACATTCTCTCTAGTGACCCAACCCCTAACTAACCCAAACAGAAGATTTCATTAGAAGACCTGAGACCTGTGTTGCATGGGGTGGAAAGAGCCTAGCAGAGTAAGAGCATGCCCATTTCCAGATGCCAATACCACTTACCTCAGTCTCTACTGTTCTGATATAACATCTTTAACTTAAACATTAGAAGACACATGTAACATGGAAAATGAAAGAAAATAACATCGAGGGCTAGAAAAAAAATTAATCACTGAACCAGATGCAACACGATCCAGGTGTTGGAAATAAAAGGCAGAATATTTAAAATAATCATGATTTGTATGATGAAGGCTCTAGTAGCAAAAGTGAACAACATGCATGACCAGATGAGAAATTTTACCAAGGAGATGGGCTCCATTTGAAAAAAAAATGCAAATCCTAAAATAATAATACTGATATACTAACAAAGCTGAAAAATGCCTTGGATGGGCTTATTAGTACACTTCACATGGCTGCAAAAAGATCAAGCAAAGAGAAAGAAAAAATAAAGTTCTTAATTCTTGCTAAACCAGTAGCATATGAAAAAGGAAGTGATATGGCACATATAAAAAAAAATAGTTGGTAAAAACCTCAGGTTGGAGACATATAACTTGGGTTCAAAATTCAACTCTGTTACTATTAGGTTTGTGATTTTGAACAACTTAGATAAATTCCCTGTGCTTCAGCTTGTCTGCCAGTAAATGGGATAACAGTCATATTTACTTCATAAGGTTCTTGTGAGAGTACATAAATTACTGCACACAAACATTTAGCAATTATATATGTCCTGCTGTAGGTGTCAATAAAGGTTGGCTATTATTATTATTGAAAAATGAAAAGAAAAAGCCAGTACAGCAATGGTTATATTTGGTAAAATAGAATTCAAAGAAAAATTATTAAGTATGAGAAAATGTTGCAAAATACAATTGATGAAACTTTATATATTGAAAAAAGATAGCATGGATATACAAAGTAAAAATCTTAGAAACACAAAATACAACAAAGAAATATAGACAAAGAGAAATATGCACACCAAGATATAGACAGAAATATATGAGCTAGAAAAATGTAAGATGCCACCAGTCTTTTATAACTGATAATATAAGTAAAAAATTAAGTATATGAAAATATGATAGCATAATTGAAATACTAGTTATAAAACAAATTGCGTATTCCAAAGAGAATATCACATTCTCTTAAGCATTCATGGGACACAAGACAACTAAATATTCTAAATTTCTGAGCATGTTACAGAACAGAGAAATGGAGAGTTCATAGTATTTGACCACAATGCAATAGCCCTGGAAATTAATTACAGATTTAAATAAGAAACTACTAATAAAAGATTTATAAGTGTCTTTGCCAAATAAATGATCGATAAAAAGGATATCTCACATATGTAAGAAACAGAAATATTAGCATATATCACAAATCTACAAATTGATCTTAGTAATCTGATAGTGTTATTATTAAGCATAACAAAAGTGAAATAAATGAACTAAGTTTTCTATTCAAGAAGTCAGAAAAAGTAAGAAAATAATTTTTTGTAAAGTGGCAAATGGAATACATAAAAGCAAAAGAAAAAATTAAAAAGCCAATAAACCAGAGAAAGAGGAACATAGAAACACTACAGAAATCTAAGAACTAGTTCTTTAAAATCTAGAGTAAATTGCATTAATATAACAGCTATGATTTAATAAAAAAAAATCTAGAGTAAAATGGACATGTTTCTTATGAGCCCTATTAATAGTGAAATGAGTAATAAAAATAAGCAAGTTTAGAAATAAAATATTATCAGAGCTATAAAGAACTTTTCTCATTAAAAATGTCTACAAAGGGGCTGACACTACAAAGGGGCTGATAACCAGATTCAGAGAAAACCTAATCAATAAGAAAAGAGCCAAAAAATCCCTTTTAAGTGGGCAAGACACATGAACAGAACCTTCTCTGAAGAAGACAGATGAATGGCCAATAAACACATGAAAAAATGATCATCATACCTAATTGTCAGAGAAATGCAAGTCAAAAATCACCCTGAGATATCACCTAACCCCAGTGGAAGTAGCCCACATCCCACAGTCCCAAAGCTGCAGAGAGAACACTTCACACAGTTGGTGGTTCTGCAAACTAATAGAGCCTCTATGGAAAGAAGATAGAGAATCCTCTAAGAGCTAAAAGTCAACCTTCCCTTTTTTAGGTCCCTACCCAGAAAGAAAAAGAAAAAAAAAAATCATTTTACGACAAGAACATTTGCACTAGAATGTTAACTGCAGCCCAATTCACAATCTTCAAGAGGTGTAATTAATCCAAGTACCCATCAACTCATGAATGGATTAACAAACTGTGGTATTTGTATACCATGGAACACTACTCAGGCATAAAAAAGAAGGAGACTTTACATCTTTTGTATTTACCTGAAGTTGCAGGACATTCTTCTTAGTAAAGTATCACAAAAGTGGAAAGTAAGTATCCAATGTATCTAATACTAATATTAAACCAGATAAACAACTACACCCCCCCTATGACAGAAAACACAATTAAATTCAAGTGCAGGGCGGGAGAGGAAGGAGGAAGATTGCTAAGCTCTCACCTAACAGGCACAGTGTCAGGGTACACAGCACGCCCTCTAGGGTGAAGGGCTCAACTACAACTTTAGCTTTACCTAACAATCACAAACAATTTAATCGTTTGTACTTTGATATTAATGTAAAATTAAAAAAGAAATGTTTAGAAATGAAGTTCTGCTAATAAATTTAAAAATTTTCATGAATGGTTCTACTTTTAAAGATTCACCTAGTTTAGACTTTTGTAAGAAGACTTGCAAACTTAACTTGAGACAGATAACTCTTACATCATTGAAAAGGTTGCAGAGAACAGAAGAGAAGTAATCTTTCCAATGGTAGTTTGATGGTAGAACTGGCCCATCCTTTTGCACCTCTTCTGTTGGACCTCCCATGCTGACTTTGGGCTTGGCTATGCTCTCTGTTTAACAAATGGAATACTAGCAAACTTAATGCAGGAAGGAGCTTTAAAAGCCACGTGCATGGTGCAGATTTCTCTCTTGGACCTTTGATACCACCATGAGCACATGCCTAAACTAGACCATTGGTGGGATGTGAGAGATTCATGAAAGAAAAGATGAGTTGTTACAGCTGAGAGTATCCCAGATCAGCTTCCTGTCAGGACACCTGCCGGCTGACCACAGATAATGGGCAAGCCCAGCCAAGGGGGCCAAACCTGACCCAGAATAGCAAGCCCATAAATCAACCACAGACTAATGAGGAATAATAAATAGTTGTTATTTTAAATTATTAATTTAGAGATGATTTCTAACATAAGATTATTGTGGTCATAGCTAACTAACATTCTTCCTAATTTTTAAATACAGCCAACATAAACCAGATACCAAACTCTGACAAACAACAAAACCAGAAAGTTATCTCCCTTATAGAAGATGACCATATTAACAGTATACTAGTAGCACATCAAATTCAATGTTGCTTTCTAAAATAATATGGTGCCTAAATCTTATTTATTTCAGATATGATTCATAATTAGATCAAAGGGGGAAAATTTATCTGAGTAGATAGTGAAGGAGAATTTGATATAATATAATCTAACCTTTTCTTACCATTTCAATATAAAATTGGGAGTATAATTTCTTAATTTACTAAAATGTAACAATTTAAAATAAATATTATTACACTGAAGTAATTCTCATTAAAATCACCAATAAGAGACTCTATTTTGCTACTTTTATTTTTAAAGCAATAGCTAATAATTTTTGGTTAGAAAAATGTTAAAAATATTTAAAATGGAAACTAAAGTCATCATTTCTTATTGAGCTTGCCTAGAATATTGATGACTTCTTTTTAAATTAGAGGAGCAAATATTTTACATATGTCATACTTATCTATAACTGATTTAAATATTTGATCTAAGTCTAGTGAAAATATCTTAAACAATTTTTCTGTAAACATCATTAAAGTATTATTTGTATCAATATAGATCAATAAAACAAAACCCAAATACAAAAATGAAATTTTTATTATATAAAAGGTGGGAAAGAATGGATTTACTCAATAAATTATATTTGAACAACTAAGTTTTCACAAGTAAAGTTAGGTTCATACTTTATACTGCTATCAAAAATAATCAAGTATTTTATATATTTAAAGAAAATTATTTGAATGTAAACTATATTGCTAGAGAATAATAAAATTTATATTTATATATACTTAGAAACAAAAAGAAATACTTTTCTAAATATGACAGCTGAGACAGGTTACAGGGGTTCAATCCCACTAATCTCAGCATGTTGGTACTGCAGCTGGGAAATAAGTGTATATGAGAATATGTCTCTCCAAAGAATTAAATAAATAATCTGGTGTTGTGGAGCTCACCTATAGTAACAGCTACAAGCTGAAGTTAGAGGATTACTTGAGCTCAGGAGTTGAAGGCTGCAGTGAGCTCTGGTTAGGCCACTGCACTGTAGCCTGGGTGACACAGACAACCTTTATCTTTACAAATAAATAAAGAAACATATGTTACAGCCAGGGCAAAAACTATAAACAGAAAAATTAATAGTTTAACATAAAAATTTCAAAAGCATCCCCAAAATACAATATACGAAGAATGTAAAAGTAAATGAAAAATTGGGAATAGCTTCAACATATATGGCACACATAACTTTTTTAATGTATAAAGATCTCCCTTAAATTAATAAGAAAAATATGAATAAATAATCAAACAAATAATTAACCAAAGCAAAATACTAAGTGGCATTAGTAATCAAATAAATGTACACTGAGATTGAGGCAATATTAGTATGTCTTCTTCAACCTATTAGACTGGTAAAAATTAAACATTATAACAACAGCATAATATGACATGAGACAAAAGACATTTTCATTATTTGCTAGTGAGTGAATAAATTGTTATAATCTATAAAAGGGAAAATTATTACTTGATATCATAAATCTTCAAACTTAAATATCATTTGATCCCAAATTTCCAGGTAGAAGAACATATCTTATAAAAAATTGATAACTGGCCATATAAGAATTTAGATTTTTCAAAATTATTTTTGTTAATGAAAAATTATAATTAGCCATAATATCTTACAATCAGAGTCAAATAACATATGGTATATCCTTATAATGAAATTTAAAAAAGATATTATAAAGCACACACATATTTATGGGCATATAGTGTTCACAAAATGTTGGTAAGTGGAAAAAAAAAGTAATTGAAAAGCAATATGGACCTTTGACCATGTTGTCCCAAAATATGAATTGAGGCAAATCAGAAAGAATATACATCAGAGTTTTAGAAATGGCAAATCAAAGATTTTTCTTTTTTGCACTATTTTTTCCAATTACACGTGTTATTTTATAATAAAATGTAATTATAGACAATATGTACATTATTAAAATGAATATACAACATATGAAAATATGAGAGGCAGCCAAAGTTTTCACAACTGTTAAATTTGTTTCCTTAAATGTCTTCGTGATTAGGAGAGCAAAAATAAATATAAATGAACTAAGCATTCAATTCAATAACTTAGAAAAAAAATCATAAAAACAATTTCCCTAAAAGACGTAAATGATAATAAAAGTAGAGACCAACAAATTAGTGGTTCTTAAAGTAGAATTAATAATTAAAACCAAATTTATCCTTTGAGGAAAAAATGCACATAAAAAACTAAGTCAAATCCATAAGAACGGAAAGAAATAAAATCGCTTATTCTAAAATGAAGCTGCAGGAATGGGCGAGGGCTCTAGTTGTTAAATACTTTATGAATCATATTAAAGATTTTAAATTTGATAAGATGGCAAAGGGAAAAATTTGAAACGTGGGTTGGTTAGAAGTGTCACAGAACTCTGTCCATGGGAAGTACTCAATGAATTAATGAAAAATGATAAACACGTGAATTTCCTTGGCGAAGGAATCGTGAGTTAAAGTGAAATGTGGCACTTTCAGGATCAAAATGTGTTTGCTGGTGTGGAGGCCAGCACAATGGTCTGTTCTATAAACTGTCGAAATTACAAGGAAATTTGAGACAGTGGCTGTTCCTTCAGCTTATAGAATAAAGAAGGGCAAATTCTTTTAGCTTTCCTGATTGAGGTAGAATTTATTTTTCCATTCCACGATCACGGGGTTGGCTGCTAAACTAAGAAAACTCCGCAGAAATGCTGCTGTGCCAGTGTCAGTTATAGTTTGAAAGTGGATTGGCACCTTTCACTTCCTCCCTCTTATAACACTGGCTCTGAACGCTATGAATTCTGCGGTGAGAAACCCAAGCCACATAAACAGACTCCACCAAGGCTGCCCATCTGACAGAACCTTGGGAGCTCCCCGCCAATATTCAGCATTAACTGCCACACTTGCAGCCTTACCAGGGACCCATGTTGGACAATCCGGCCCAGCCAAGATCCCAGAAGACTGCAGCCGCAGCAGACATCATGTTAAGGAGAAGACCCACCTACCCACAGAACCATGAGACTTTGTAGTAGCACTGTGATGCCCAGCCACCAAGTGTTGGGATGGTTTGTTACATAGTAATAAATAATGGAAACAGTCCCCATCCAAGAACAAGAGTAAGGATGAGATGTAGAAGAGGCCACTCTCCCAAGACTATCTCTCAAAGCCTGGGCAAGAAATAAAGCTTTGGTTGTGCTTAATCCATTGAGGTTTTCACATGTGGGTTATAGTAGAATAACATGGTCTATCTGGATTAATAAATATAGGATTTGCTGAAAGAAATACAGATGGCCATAAAGTTTGTGTGCAATTTAAAATAGACAACTATTTTAAAATTTAAAAATCACTTATCCTTGCATGAAGCTGCAGAAGTGGGCCAGAGCTCTTGTTTTTAAATACTTCATGAATCATATTAAACATAAGTTTGATAATATGGCAGAGGGAAAAATTTTAAAATAGGCATCTCTTTTAAATTGCACACGAACTTTGTGGCCAAACTATATATAGAGTTTTTGAAAATTAAAAAATAAACTCAGTTTTATATACCTGCAGGTAACCAAGCAAAGATGCGCACAGTAGGGATTCCAGTGTTAAACCGCACAAGAGTCCAGTGGTGCTTTACAGATCTTTATAGAACATATGTATATATAGATAAGCACTCCCCCCCAGGGTAGTAAATAATCAGAACTCTATACCCATTTCAGTGCGGTTTAAGATCACATTAAGTTTTTGGAAGTCCGAACATTTAAGCTATCAATCACTGTATCTGTCTAAGATGATGATAGAGAGATTGGTAAGGTATAATCTTTGTCCTCGGGGGATGCTTAGCCTTCCCTAATCCATACTTAATGCAATCTGTTTCCTCAACAAAAAAAGAATGTTTTTCTTCTTACGATGTTTCATCTTACAGTCAGTACTTCCCACAGCCTGACGATTCTGTTGTTTCCAACTTCCAAGCCATAATCTGTGTGTCTGAATAATTAGTTTAATGTCTACATTGTTGATTCATCAACTGATTGCTGCACGTAAGATGAAGAACTAATTATAAACAACGAGTAGGGCTCCTTGGTCAACATGAGTTCAACAGCAACAATTTGTGCCTAATGACCTCATTTAAAAGGTTTAGTGTGACTGGACAGGGAGAGGCTGGGACTAAAGATGCCCTCTTTGTGTATTTAATGTCTATCTTCTGATTTTGATAACTGTGGGAAGATGATTAAACTTCTTGCTTTAAAAAGGAAATACATCAGATGACAATTTCAAAGTACTTTCTATGGTGTCTGGTTCGCATATGTGTATTTATATATGCACATATATTTTCAGTAACACGAATAAACCAATAATAATACAACAATGTCAATTTCCAGTGCGTCCAGTCTTTAGGTACAACAAAAGCTGACAGGCGCATACTCTTAAGTGTGACACTCATTTTATTTCTATAGTCCAGGATATTTCTTTTCCTATTTATGAGGGGCTTTTTTGTTTTAGAAACAGAGTCTCACTTTGTTACCCTCATTAGAGTGCTGTGGCGTCACATCTCATAGCAACCTCCAGCTCTTGGGCTTAGCTGGGTCTCTTGCCTCAGCCTCCCAAGTAGCTGGGACTACCAGCACCCACCACAATGCCTGGCTGTTTGTTTTTGTTGTTGTTGTTGCAGTTTGTCCAGGGCCAAGTTCGAACCCACCACCCTCAGTATATGGGGCCGGCGCCCTAGTCACTGAGCCACAGGCACTGCCCTCCTTTCCTGCCTAAAGAGGAACGCCAGAAAGAGAGGAGCCTACTGCCTTCCCTTGGTCACCCTCAGCCCCTAGCAGTAGACCTTCTTCTTTTTGTTATTCTTCTTGATTTCAGCACCATTTGTAAAATAACTTTGGAATCTTTCTCAATTCCACTCCTGTTTTAAACTCACTGACAATGTTTCTTCGTTGTCCATATTATTCTTCCACTATCGTTCTAACTTGTACACCACTTCCACATTCTCACATTTATCGCCAGCCCCTTGGACAGTTGTATGGGTCTTTTTGATAACCCCAACTCTTTCTTCTTTACCAGCATTTGTGATGCTGACAGTCACATCTCTGACAGTCTTCCTTTCCTTTTGTGGCATCTTCCTCTTATTAATATCTAAACTCTTTGTCACGCTTTCTCTAAGCTTTCTGAAATGTGGATTTTTTTTTAACATCCAGCTGTTTCCAACTCTTCGTACTGATTCTTTTCCTGCCTTGCTCTGATGGCTGGATAACATAATTAATTTTTCTAGAGTCCCTGGTATTTTACCTTGTTTGATACATTTCCTTCTGTTGGTAGGAGTTAGATCTAGTGACAGCTCACCTTTTTGAGTTTAGAATTGAGCAAAGTATCTGGTTTTCATGGAATGTTCTCGTGAATGAATGGTGTCCCCGTTCACTAATAGTCTTACCTTAAACCAGTTTTACCAGAAGAATATTTGAGTCTTGTGTTCGGCTTTACCTGGATCTCTAAAGTAGATCCTACCATAGACCACTCCTGTTCTGCTTTTCTAGGACTCCCACACAGACATTATCCACATGTAACTCTTCATATCTCCGCATTTATCTATCTGTCTATCTATCTTTTGGTCTGCTTCTGTAGATAGCAGTATATCCTTTTTATGAATACGCAAATTCTGGTACAGTGATGAAGAGCAAGTCCTAAGGAAGCAAGACTGGAATTAGTGCAGCTAGTCAAGCTTTAAGCCAAGTATCTCCACTGTAGTCCATCTGTGCTGAAAATATTTTTAAACAACAGCAACAATCACCACAACAGAAATGACCATGCTTTCAGGAATACATTTATTTTGCTTTATTTTTCTCATCCTACCATAGGGGAATCATTCTGCTGTCCATGGATAAAATATCTCTAGAATGAAATTGAATGCATCAGGCCATACGACTATTTGTCATTTCTTTTTCAGACTGTTCAACAGGCAGGAGGGTGTAGGGCTCTGGAACCAGACTGCTTGGTTTATATCCCAGGAGCGTGACTGGCTAGTTGTGTGACTCTAGGCAAATCTAACTTCTCTCTGACTGAGATGACTTATACCTTAAGTTTGAGCTAATAGACTCATGCTCATAGGATTGCCATGAAGTCTAAATTAGTCAATCTATATAAAATGCTAGAGCAAGCCTGGTGTATGATGAGGGCTGTCATTATCATCTGACAAGCTTGTCTGTCTGGAATGGTAGCCTCTGGCAGGAGAATGACCCTGAACTTCAAAGATAGGGGTTCAGTCCTTCCCAATTTTGCTACTCATATGACTTTTGATTTTATACTTGCCTTTTTGTTTTCTTTTCTGTAAAATGATTAAGACAGTATCTATATTCACAAGATAGACATGAGAATTAAGTGAGGCACAGAGGATGTGTTTAATTAAGCATGGGGAGTCTGATAAATGCTCCTCTATAGGGAGCTTTCTATGTTGTTAAGACTCTCCCTGCCTTCAAGAAGCTTACATCATGTTTGAGAGACAGCCACTGGGACATGATTAAAATCTTATCAGCTTAAATCAGTTTATATCGGCCACTGGGTTATGATAAAAATCCTCTTCCTCTGAAATTAGATAAATTTAGGTTGAAATTCTGGCTCTGATCGTTATGGCTATGTAAATGTGGGGCAGTTACTTACACTCTCTGAGGTTCCTATTCCTCATCTATAAAGTAGATATGCACATAATACAGTTGTAAGAATTAAATGAAATAACATAAGTACGGAGCTTAAATGTAGCCTAGCACAATTCATAGAGCATTGGAGTTGCTCTCCCTATTATCATCAATAGGGATATGACTCCATTGTCATGTAACAAATATTGGGTTCTAATTTGATGATTTGCCTACAACAAAAATGCACATAATAATGGACACAAAATTTCTGCTTGATAGTAGTAGCGTTTCTAATTGTAAATGAATAATTCAGAATTGTACCTCTCAGCCTCCTGTGAATGTCAATAGTTTCAATCAGTCTCAAAAGGCTGATCTACTTTGTTTTATGATAAGGTTCAATCACACGACCTGAAAAACTGTGAGTCAGGTTCTGGAATTTAATGGCAACTGTCTGTATGCTGTTACTTTGTGACGCCACAGTTCATGGAGAAATAGATTTCCTAAAAAAACTCTTTCCTAACTAAACAGCTATTATCATTAAGAAGATACAATAAATTCCATGCAGTTATTAAAATGAATGCATTTCCTACATTTTTAAAAGGTGATAGATATTAACTTTTAAGGTTATAATTTTTTCAATAATGACTGGGATTCTCTCTCTGATGCTGCTAATTACTAGACATGATGCTCTACACTTAACTTCCTGGTCTTCAAAAAAGGCTTATTAGACCTTCTATCATAGGGCTGTTATGAACAAGAAATACGGCCTGCAATTACAACTACTATGTTTGTGTTACTTTACACATGCTCAGAGAATATTTACTCCCAGTCCATGTTTTTTAATCCCTCCCTGCCTTATACTTTCTACCTCTTGAAGCTTTTGCTGATTACCTTTCAAATGTGCATGAAGTTTAATTTGCAATCTGCATCTCATCCTCTCATCCGCTAACTGTAATTTACTGACTTTGCACTTGGTGATGTTTCCAAGTCTTCACATTCTCTTCCTCATATTCTGTAATGATCTACGACAGTGTTATGGAAGGTCATTACCAACAGAAGAAACTCCATGTGCAGTGGCAGCTTCTGAGAGCTGAAAGTTCTAGAGCAGCGGTTCTCAACCTGTGGGTCGCGACCCTTTTGGGGGTCGAACGACCCTTTCACAGGGGTTGCCTAAATACATTCTGCATATCAGAATTTACATTACAATTCACAACCATTGCAAAATTACAGGTATGAAGTAGCAATGAAAATAATTTTATGGCTGGGGGTCACACAACATGAGGAACTGTATTAAAGGGTCGCGGCATTAGGAAGGTTGAGAACCACTGCTCTAGAGGATCCCAGAATGTAGTTCTGCTGAGGAGCGGCTAAACATGCTTGGGGAAGATGAAGGAAGGCTGCAGAGGCTACGAGTCTGCTCCTCAGCTATAGGCAGTGGGCAGACAGTTGGGCATTTTACAGGGCAGTGATAGACTTTCCCTGGAAGCCTTACGTTTTTGCCAATATTTCCGTGTGCTTGCTATTCATGCCAGTCTTTAGCTAATTTACTAAAATACCCTGGATTTTCCTTTAAAAAAACGGTTCTACCTTCCTCTGCACAAGATGTAAAATGTTCTCAGCACTGTACGTGGGTCACATAACCACATTACCTGGTCCTCTACAAGTCACCACAAGTCAACACCAGATTATGAAAATCACCCATTTCTGCATCTTTTTCTAAAGAAGCACAAACAATTTTTTACTCCCTCTTCTACACACATTATTTTCTCATATTAAATGATTTCATCACAATTAATGTATGAATTAATTTGCCTACTTATCTGAGTTTAAGATGTAGGGGGGACATTTTTAGGGTTGTTTTTTGCACTAGAATTTTTGTTTACTATTTTAAATCCAAAGTATTGAGGTAGAAACAACCCCGGTATGGAACACTGAGAATTGGGTACTCATTCCAATCTGTGATGTCGTATTTGACCTTTGGCAAAGACATCAACCATCTTTAAGTTCCAATTTTCTTTTTTGTAAAATGAAAGAGTACTATTAGGGAATCATTTAAGGCTCTTTCATCTTTAAAATTCTATTTTGCTAGTATGAATATGCTAGTAGAATATTCTACTTTGCTAAATTCTATGAGGCTGGAAGGAGCTGTATTCTAGAACAAATTATTCTCAGAGTGTTCGCTTTGAGAAAACTTTTCATGAATGGGAGAGGGACGAAAAGACATAAAAATATTTAGAAATACAACAAATGACTAATCATTTCACCCAAGCATTAACGTGAGTGGTAAAAGAAAAAAAAAAAGCATTTGACCTCTTGAAATTATAGAGGTAAAAATAGAGATTTAGAGAGCCCATTTTATAGAAAGACTCAAGTAATGGAGTGTACAGCAAACTACACGAGATTTCAATTTCTGCTGTGTTGGAGATGAGACATTTCATTTTCATGTGCAAGTGAAGACTTGTATATATGAACATATAGTTTGTGACATCTTCATACAAATTTCATATGATGTGAAGACACATTTGTATTCTCCTTGAACTGTGACAATTATTTCTCTACTGCCGTGCTGACATCAAGTGAAGGTGTGAATGGAACTTGCTTTTAGAGACAGTTTCAGCAGGAAGAAGAAGAAGTATCAAGCGAATAAATAAATAAATAGCCCGCCAAGAGGGCAGGTTTCTGCCTGAGTCTGACGACAGCCCGTTATTGTTCATTCTGTGCAGCTTTCTATACACAGTAGAGATTTGATTCTTTAAAAAATAACTGCAAACACCTACAGAAATAAAAGATGAAATTTACTGCTTTGGCTTGCCACCATAGCTCAGCAGCTAGGGCGCCCGCCACATACACCGGAGCTAGCAGGTTCGAATCCAGCCCGGGCCTGCCAAACAGCAATGACAACTGCAACCAAAAAATAGCCAGGCGTTGCGGCGGGCGCCTGTAGTCCCAGCTACTTGGGAGGCTGAGGCAAGAGAATCACTTAAGCCCAGGAGTTGACATTGCTGTTAGCTGTGATGCCATAGCACTCTACCAAGGGGGACATAGTAAGACTCTGTCTCAAAAAAAAAAAAAAGACAAAAAAACAAAACTTACTGCCTTATAAAATCAAACATCTTTTTATGTTTTCTTGGATATTTTCCCACCAGATGTAGTTGATCTTCTTTACCCACATTCGTAAATACTCAGAATATCCTGAGCGGAAGTCCAGTAGAAAGATGACCACCCTAGTACCTTAGGCGGAGCATTCCATGACAGCCAATGTCCCAGAAATTCCAGAAGTGCCACCAACACAGTGCAGTGCCCCATCTTCAGAAGAACAATCTCCAGGAAGGCCATACAGGGAAATGGTGTTTATCTATTTTCTAAAGCACAGGTGAAGGCCATAACTAAACCAGCAGTATTAGTTATGATTTAAACACTCTGCTTCAGACGTTCTCATTAAGCAGCATGGACACTAACTATAAATTATTCATTTTATTTGTACTTCACTGCTCTCCTAATATGCAATTATGACTTACAAATTTGAATTTGAATTAAAGAACCTCATCCTTATAGAGATGTTTCACTTTTAGTCTGAGTTCAGATACATGTTGTTATCCATTTGCTTAATATTTATGTTACAGAATAAATTTAATAGATATTATTCTTGTTAACATGTATATGAAATGAGCAATGTTTTTCTGTTAGCATAATTTGACTTTGTATTATATCAAATAACTTTTTGAATAGTTATACTTTAAAAAAGATAAAAATATAGGAGATACATGGTTAGAAAATATTCTGCCTCCTAAATATAAATCAAAATGCTAGTCCTCAAAGACACTTCCGTAGAGAGTCTTTCTACTTTTACAAAAATATTAATTAAGATTGGCATCTAAATTTCTGGTTGATGGATTCAAACACTTAGAATCATACAAAGACATATTTTTCATGGCCTGTTAAGTCTTCAAGAACTCTGCTCCCCAAGAATATGGCTGGCTCATATTTTAAAAACCAAAAAGTTAGAAAATTTACCCAAACATAATTTTTTAGTACTGTCCAATGCAGAAATCAGCTTTTGTTTTTAAACAAATAGCCAGTGTGAGGTGGTGTCTCAGGGGCTGGCTCGGAGCTGGACTATCTTAGGACTGAATCCAGTCCTTTTTCAACAACTTGATAATCTTAAGAAAGTCACAAAATATATTGTACTTCAGTTTCCTTATCTGAAAAATGAGAATAATAAATAGTAAAATCTTACTGGTTTGTTAATTAGAAATGTATGGAAAGTGCTTATGTGAGTAACTAGCATACGCCAAACGTGGTTAAAAGTTTTGTTAAGATTGAAATTGTTATGATTTTAGCATAGAGTGTTCAAGCTGAATGTCAAGCCCTATGATCAAAACTTACTATAAAAGGGATCATTTTTTCAGCAACCACTTAGAGGCATAAAAGTCTTCTTTGTATGCAAATATAAAAAGAGAAAAGGATGACATATCATCTCTCCCTATAGTTGTTATTTTTGCAAAAAACTATTTTGTATACACAAATTAAGACATAATTTTTAAACTGTAAGAAAATTATATTTTGGTGTACTTAGAAAATAAATGTTTTGAAAGATAAATGAGTATCAGAATATTTACCCAGATGGCTGATGACCAACCGCTAAGAAAAAGAAGTAAAAATGTCTAAATGCTTAAGTATTTAAGCACTCCAACAGTGATGAATCTTTTAAGAATCTGAGACATATTGTGAAGCAACATAAAACAAGCCTGGCTTCCCATTGCCGCGTGAGAGTCAGACCTCACTCCTGGCACAGAGGAAGCCGGAGTGAAAGCTGCCCAGAGGCTCGTGGCGCGCCTGCGCAGTCAGTGCGCTCCAGATGGCTCGGGAACAGCAGCGGCCAGGACGGAAGCAAGCCTGTCAGACTGCCACTGGGTTGCCTGCAGCCTTGAAGATGACCCTTGATAGGTACAGGGCAGGAACACTGGAAGGCAAGCACGTGATTGACATCAGCTGAGTGAGCTCCCTGCAGGGATATGCTTTATAAAACACAGGACTCCATGTTTTTTTTTTTTTTTAAGATAGTGTTTAAAATCTCTTGCCCAGGCTAGAGTGCTGTGTTGTCAGCCTAGCTCACAGCAACCTCAGTCTTGGGTTCAAGCCATCCTCTTGCCTCAGCCTCCTGAGTAGCTGAGCCCACCATGACCGGCTAATTTTTCTATTTTTAGTATAGATGGGGGGGAGTCTCACTCTTGCTAGGGCTGGTGTTGGACTCTTGAGCTTCAGAGATCTTCCTGCCTCTGCCTCTCAGAGTGCTAGGATTACAGGTAAGAGCCACCACAGCCGGCGTATTCTTAAAGAGAATTTGAAACAGCAAGAAATATGGCAGCTTTGTAACATTTTTAACATTTACCCAAGGCTTATCCTGGTCTATTCAAATCTCTTTGACATTGATAGTATACTAACAATCTATGGAGATGAGATTCACTTAGGAAAGTTCAATTAATTCCAGCTTTCAGATAAAATCACATCAATAAACACTGCAACTTTCAAATGAGCCAGGAAAGATATTTTATTTAAGGGGAACCAATTTTCATGGCCATTTAATTATAAAACAGGCTTTGATGAGAAAACTGAGTTTAATGGAATAAAACAATAATTTTCCCCAATCTTGTTTTGCCTTTACCCTACACACATCTACCATCTTTTGGCTAAGATTGCAGTGAAACAAACAAACAAACAAAAAGAGATCGGAGAAGAGGGAGGAAAAGTGATGAATCATGAGAGAAGGAGGCAATGCTTCTTCAGAGCCCTGTGCTAAGAGAGATCAAGAAATCAAACCTCAGGAAGCATTCCAGTCCTGCTTCCTCTAATTTCTATACACATGTCGGACAAAGACAGATTTCTAAAAGATTCATAATAATGTGAGTTCAGGTGCCAAATATAAATTTCTATTTGATTTTCATCATACAATTAAAAAAAAAAATTTTGCTTGTAAATCAGCAAGTCACAAACCATAACAGTTGAAATCAGACCAAATACTAATTTTAAAGTCTAGGTAACTAGAGAAAAAAATCCTAGAATTTATATGAAACCACAAGAGACCTTGAAGAGCCAATGAAATCTTGAGTAAAATAAAAATCTGGATGGATACACTACCTGGTTTCAAGATTACACTACCTGTAACTATTTACAAAGTTATAGTAATTAAAATAGCATGATGCTGGTATAAAAGTAGATATATAGAGTACTGGAATAGAATGGATTGCCCAAAATAAATCTGTACAATTACAGCCAGTTATTTTCACAAAGGGGCCAAAAACACAAAATGGAAAAACCATAGACACTTGAATGAAGGGTGTTGGGAAAACTGGTTATTCACATGCAGAAGAATAAAATTGAATCTTTATCCCACACCAAAAATAAAAAATCAACTCAAAATGGTTTTAAAACGTAAACATAAACATAAGATACTAAACTAGAAAACTACTGGAAGAAAAAATACACCATAAAGCCTTCTTGACATTGGTTTGGACAAGGAATTTTTGTATTTGATCCCTAAACCACAGGCAGTAACAACAACAAATAGAAAAAACGAGATTGCGTCAAACTAAAAACCTTTTGCACAGTAAGGGAATCAATCAACAACAGAGTAAATAGACAACCTACAGAATGGGAGAAAATATTTTTAATAATGTTAGAAATATGTAAGAAAATAAAATATCTCAATAGCAAGAAAAAATCTGATTAAAAATGGGTAATTAACTTGAATGGACTTTTCTCAAAAGAAGAATGATAAATAAGTATCTGAAAATATGTCCAACATTATTAATCATCAGGGAAATGCAAATTAAGCCCACGATGATATATCATTGTGATTATTGATGGTTATTATGAGAAAGAAGAAAGATTAGTGCTAGAAGGAATATGGACAAAAGGGAACCCTCATGTGCTATTAGTAGGAATTTAAATTAGTATAATTATTATGGAAAGCAGTATAGAGGTTCTTCAGAAAGTTAAAAATATGACTACCATATGATACAGAAATATAGCCAAAGGAAATGAAATTAATATGAGGAAGAGGTATTTACACTCTCATCTTTACATTGTTTACAATAGCAAAGATACAGAGTTAAATGTTCATTAATAAATGAATGGGTAAAGAAAATGCAACCCCCCTCACACACACAATGGAATACTATTCAGCCTTTACAAAGAAGGGAATTCTGTCACTTGTAATAAGGTGGATGAATGAACCTGGAGGAAATTATGCTAAGCAAGGTAAGTCAGACGTAGAAAGAAACACAAATACTTCATGATCTTACTTGTATGTGGAAACTAAAAGCATTATGGCAGCAGAGAGTAAAATGACAGTTGCCAGTGGCTGGGGAGAGAGGGATGGAAATCAGGAGACACTGGTTAAAGGGTACAAAGTGCCAGTTAGGATGAATAAGTTCAAGAGACCTAGTGTACAAAATGGTTACTGCAGTTAAGAATTGCATAGCATAATCTATAGCTTTCATATGAAGGCTAAAACCCAGTTATTATTTATTTCTATGAATTTGGAGGGAATTTGCCTATGCTTTCATTGAAAATTTTCATTTAGGTAGAATTTTGGGTAAAATATATGATTTCTCTGCTGCCGAAGGAAATTTTTAAAAAATAAGAACAAAATCACTTTTGAATAATTAATAAAAGGACCTAGAAGTCATATAAAATTAATCAATTTTTATTTTAAGTTTTGGTTTATTTTATAAATTACTATCTCTGGAAGATGGCTCAATTAAATACATATTCCTTCTCACTGGAAATAGTCACATTATTTAAGTAATAATCCCAGAACCAAATGGCAAATAAATTACACAATGTATATGGCCCAGATGACATCATTTCTGATTTCTGCTGTTCTGAGAAAAACCAAGGAAGTGGAGAGTCAAAAAATTCCCAGTTGCACCCCAAAGATTGATCAGTCTTGTCCTTTACCATACTCAGAATAGATCTCCATGCAATAACAATCCAGGCACTGTTTCTTATATCTTTTTCAATCTCATTTTTCAGTCTCCCATGGATTTGTTAAACAAGCATTTTCCAAAGTATAAAACATAATATACTAATCTCATTGAACATTATATAGAAAATAAACAGTGTTGTCAAATATATTTCACGAAAAATTATATTGTAAATTTTCTCAGTTAAAATAATTATGGTTAATATCGCATATTTTTTTTCAGTTTGCATATCACATTTATATAGTCTTTCTTTTTCTGTAAGTTTGACTTAATTTTTAAATTTATTTTATTTTGGTAAAACGTATGTCAAAATATTCAGTATTTTAATCATTTTAAGTGCACAGTAGTAGCATTAAGTTTATTCATATTGTTATATAACCATCACAATTATATGTCTCCAGAAATATTTTCATCATGCAAAACTGAAAATTAGTAAACATTAAACAATAACAACTTACTGTTTCTCCTTCAATCAGCCCACGGAAACCAACATGTTTCTTTCTGTTTCCATGATTTTAATTATACTAAGCAGATCATATAAGTGGAATCATATAGTATTTGTCTTTTATGACTAATTTTACTTGGCATCAAGCCCTCAAGGTCATTTATAGGATAGCCTATGTCAAAACTGGCTGAATGACATTTTCTTATATGTATATACAACATTTTGCTTATTCATCTGTCAATAGACACTGGGGTTGGTGTCTATCTTTTAGCTATTGTGAATAACAATAATAGTCAATAATGCTACGACGAAGAAAGGAATGTAAGTATCCTGACATGACAGAAGATACCTTAAATTCTTCAATGTATATATCCAGAAGTGGAGTTACTGGGTTATATGGTCATGTTATTTTCTAATTTTTTGAGAAGGTAAGACAATGGTTTTACCATTTTACCTCCCAACCAAGAGTGAAAAGAGTAGTAATTTCTCCACATTTTTACCAAAAATTGTTCTTTTCTTTTCTTTTTATTATCATTGTCTTCCTAAACAGTGTGCAGTGGTATCTTTCTGTGGTTTTTATTTGTAGTTTTCTTATAAGTAGTGATGTTGAGCATATTTTCAAGTGATTTATGACCATTTGTATATATTATTGGATAAATGTCTATTGCAGTTTTTGCCTATTTTTGAATTGAGTATTTTTTGATGAGGTTTAGGAGTTCTCTAAATACTCTACTCTGGATATCAATGATTGCAAGAAATATTATTTCCAAATATTTCTCTTATTTGTTGAGTTGCCTTTTTACTATTTTGATGTAAAAATATTTCATCAATGGAGGAATACATAAAAAATGTGGTATATAAACACAGTGGAATACTATTCAGCCAAAAAGAGGAGTGAAATCCTGCCATTTGCATAAATATGGATGGAATTATAGGTCATTATGTTGAATAAAATAATCCAGGTACAGAAAGACAAATTCCGTAGGTCTTTCTGTCTCACATATATTCTCCCTCATATATGGGAGCTAAAAATGTTGATTTAATGGAGATGGAGAGTAGAATTGGCACAGTCACATGAAGAATGAAATGGAATCATATTTCTCACTACTGACAAAATTAATTACACACGTATAAAAAAATTAGATGTAAAAATTCTAGACAAAATGTTGGAAAAATTCTTCTAGACATTGCCTTAGGCAAAGAATTTATAAAGAAGACCTCAATGGCAATCACAACAATAACAAAAATAATAAATGGAATTACAATGGATTAAAAAGCTTTTGCACAGGCAGGGAAATAATACACAACCCACAGAATAGGAAAAAATATTCACAAGGTGAATAGCCAATAAAAAGCTAGTAACCAGAATATTCAAATAACTCAATCAATCATCTAGAAAAAAGACAAATAATCCTATTAAAAAGTGGGCAAAAGACATGAACAGAAGATTTTCAAAAGGAGACAGACAAATGGTCAATAAACATGAAAAAAATGATCAACATTACTAATATTTATGGAAATGCAAATGAGAACCACAATGAGATAACACCTTAACCCTATTAGAATGTCTTTTATTAAAATGTCAAAAAGCAGTAGATGCTGGTGTAGATACAGATAGAAAATAACAGTTACACAATATTGGTGTGACTGCAAATTGGTGCATCCTCTATGGAAAACAGTGTGGCTATACCCCAAAGAACCAAAAGTAGAGCTACCATTTTTCAGCAATGCCACTATTGGGTATTTACCCAAAGGGTAAGATATGTGTGTGTTCTCAGTTCCAATTTAATAGTGAGTACATGTGGTGCTTGTTTTCCATTATTTAGATACCTCACATAGGGAGGGGATTAAAACAATTAGCAGACACGTAACAACAGTGACTGTCACCTCTTTGCACATTTGCGATCAGAAGCAGTAGTCAATGATCAGTGCACTGATTGCCTATATTTGGAGAACAGTGTCTTTTTCACCTATCTTGGCTCTCAAGAGCTGTATAAATGATGCTCCAGGAGTACGTGCCTGCCCTGGATCTAAGCAGCAAGATAGAGAGCTAGGTACTGTTACTGTGGAAGTTGCTAAAATGGAAATTAACTGCTATTTACCACTCAAGCCTTTCAATGAACTTTACAAGCCTTCAGTACACTTTAGGTTCCCAAAATAGTTACACAAAACAGATACTGCTTAGGCAATTATTGTCTAGGTGTAAATATAGCTTCCTACTATTTTCTACTCTATCTTCTTCCCAGAATCCTTATGAATAATATATGTTTCTAAGTTAGAAAAATTATAGTGAAAACTTTCAAAGTCTCCAGACGTTAGTCTTCTCTTCACTGCCCCAACCACATGGTATTTCTAGGCACAAGAAGCTAGTCTGACAAGATACCTGTGAAATGTATTACCTATAAAACATATGGTCAAACAATATGTTGCCCAGTAATGGTGTGTAAATTAGTTTAATCTATTGTTCAAAGAAAAAAAAAAAGATATAAAAATTTAGTTTCATCTACATCCACACTTTCTATTGGAACATTTACTAATGATGAAAATGCTATATACCTGAATTTTAAAATATGGTATGCACTGGCCACATGTTCTTGTTGGGTACTTGGAATGTAGATGGTGTTATTGAGGAACAAAACTTAAAGTTTAATTATACTAAAAATTTTAATTTATTTTATTTTTTTATTAAATCATAGCTGTGTACATTAATGCAATCATGGGATACAGTGTGCTGATTTTATATACAATTTGAAATATTTTCATCAAACTAATTAACATAACCTTCATGGCATTTTCTTAATTATTGTGTTAAGACATTTATATTCTACACTTAGTAAATTTCACATGTACCCTTGTAAGATGCACCGTAGGTGTGGTCCCACTGAACAACCTCACTCCCCCCATCTTCTCCTCTCCTCTCTCCTCCCTTTTCCCTTTCCTCTCCTTCTTGGGCTATAATTGAGTTATAGCTTTCATGAGTTGGTTTTATAGTAGGGATGAGTACATTGGATACTTTTTCTTCCATTCACCAAGGCCAATTCCTTCAAGTGTTTTTCCTGCACTTTCTTCTAGTGTTTTTATAGCTTCTGTCTTAAGTTTAAATCTTTAATCCAGTGAGAGTCTTAGTTAATGTTGAAAGGTGTGGGTCCAGTTTCAGTCTTCTACAGGTTGCCAGCCAGTTCACCCAACACCATTTTTTAAATAGGGAATCTTTTCCCCACTGAATGTTTTTAATTGGCTTTTCAAAGGTCAAATAATGGTAAGTACCTGGGTTCATCTCTTGGTTCTCTAATCTGTTCCATATATCAGCCTCTCTGTTTTTGTGCCAGTAACATGCTGTTTTGCTCACTGTCGATTTATAGTATAGGCTCAGGTCTGGTAGCATGATTCTTCCTGCTTTGTTTTTGTTTCTGAGTAATGTCTTGGCTATTCGAGGTTTTTTCTGATTCTATATAAAGCGAAGTATAATTTTTTCAAGATCTTTAAAGTATGACAGTGGAGTTTTAATAGGG
>CAUYRH010109073.1:0-15613 GCA_963574655.1 Perodicticus potto | reverse complement strand
CTTGGAAATTTCCAAGTTCCAGGAAGTTACAAATTCCTAAGGGCTGAGTCACCATGGAGAGGACCCTGCAAGTGTATCCTTATGCTCTCCTTGACAAAACCTGTTCTCCCAGACCTCACCCTTCTCGGGTATCCTCTCTCACTACAAGAAGCAGAGACAAAAGATTATATATTGTATGGATTGGGAAAGTAAAATCAATAGCACTATTATCTATGTAATCCCAAAGAATTAGCAAAAACAAAACCAAAATGAAATATCAACAAAAAATTGACCCTGGGATTCAAAAGCAAACTTAGCAAAGTCACAGGGTACCAGGTTAATAAACAAAAGTCAATTGCTTTATTTTGCATCAATGATAAGCAATTGGAATTAGAAATTCATACAAATTCTACTTATAGTAGTGGCAGGAAAGGAAAAAGAAATAGGTGAAAATCCAAAAAATATTATAAAAGATCTAATTGCAGAGAACTGAAAAACTCTGATGAGAGAAATTAAATAGTATCTAAATAAATAAAGAGATATTCTATGTTCATGAATTGGAAAATTTAATATCGTTAGTATGTCAGTTCTTCCCAACTTGATCTATTGATTCAATTTAATCTCAATCAAAATTACAGGAAAACTACTTTGTAGTATTGAAAACTGATTCTGAAGTTTATATGGAAAAGCAAAAGACCTAGAATGGTAAACACAATACCTAGGAGGCAGAATGAAGTTTGAGGATTGATACCACACAAGTTCAAGACTTACTATAAAGCTATAAGTATCTAATCAGTATTGTATTGGCAAAAGAAAAGATACTTAAATCAATGGAACAGAATACAGTGCCCAGACATACACCCACAAATGTAACCAACTGATTTTTAACAAAAGAGACAAGGAAGTTCCATAGAAAAATAGTATTTTCAACAAATTGGGCATGAACAATTGGATGTCCATGTGTGAAAAATGAGCCTAGATACAGGCCTTAGACATTAGAGATAACAAAAATTGGCTTAAAATGAATAATAGACTTAAATGTAAAATGAAAATTAGGAGGAAATCTAAGTGGTCTTGGGTTGAGTGATGAGTTTTTAGATACAACACCAAAAAAGCAAACCACAAAAGAAAAATTGGTAAATTGAAATTTCTTGAAATTAAAAACTTTACTCTGGCTGTATGTGGGGGTGGGGTGGCGGGGCGGGAGTTGAAATGAAAGAGTAGCCACAGACTAGGAGAAAGTGTTTGCAAAACACATATCTGAATAAGGACTTATATCCATAAGATACAAAAAACAAAAACCTCTTTAAAACTCAACAGTAAGAAAACAAAAAGCCAGTTAAAAAATGGGCAAAAGCTTTAAACAGACTCTACACCAAAAAGATATACATATACCAAAGAAGCATTTGAAAAGATATTCAATATTGTTTGTCATTAGGGAATTGAAAATTTACACAGTAATGAGATACACTCCATACTTACTGGAATGGCTTAAGCCTGAGAAAAACTGACAATATCAATTATTAGCTAGAATGGGGAGCAATGGAAACACTCATTCATTGCTAATGGGGAAGTAAAATTATTCAGTCTTTGGAAATATTTTGGTTCTTTCTAGGCTAGCAATTGCATTCCTAGGAGTTTACTGATTTGAAAATTTACATGCCCACAAAAACCTGTATGTGAACATATATAGCAACTTTATTCATAATCACCAAAAATTGGAAACAATAAAGATTACTTTAGTAGATGCATGAATAAAATAATAAGGTATATCTATACAATGAAATATTATTCCATGATAAAAAGAAATGAACTATGAAACCATGGAAAGAAATGGATGAATCTTAAATGCATATTACTAACTGAAAGAAGCTGGTCTAAAAAGGTTACATATTATGTAATTCCAAAATTATGACCTTCTAGAAAAGGCAAATTTATAGAGAGCAAAAAGTGGTAGTTAAGAGTTTGGGCAAGTTGGAGGGAGTGTTGAATAGGACTAACAAAGGGAACCTTTAATTGGGAAACTATTTTGTATGACATGGTATGATGGACATAAGTCATTATGCATTTGTCAAAAAACATAGAACCCTACAGCACAAAGAATGAACTCTAATGTATGCAAATTATGTGTGTACATTACCCATTTCTTCTTGCATATTGTCTGTTTTTCCCATTGGAGCCTATAATATGTTAATAATAGTTATTTTAAATTTTTTGTTTGATTATTTCAGTATTTGTGTCATATCTGAGTCTAGTTCTGAGGTTTGTTTTATATCTTTTAGACTGTGTTTTCCCTTTCATTTTAGCATAATTTGTGTTTTTTTATGTGTGTGTGTGTGATAACCAGACGTGATTTGTCAGGTAACAGATACTGAGACAACTAGATCTCTAGTATAAGAATTTATGTTAATAGTGCTGAGATTTGGGCTGTGTTTAATATCTACTCTAGTGGTAGATGCCAGAGGTTTTGAATTACTTTTGTGTCTTTTTCATTTCTTTTCTTTTCTTTTTTTTGTCTCCTCTGTTGACTTTGAGCTTCCTTCAGTATTCCTCTTGAGAGTGTGAGTCTGGCAGCTCTTTCAGCTATAATTCACCATTATTATATGGGAGCCCTGTTAGTAGGGTAGTAAGGATTGGTGAAGCAGATATGTTCTATAATCTTATTAATAATAAGTTTTTTTTAGTAGGTGTGTGTCTCTGAACTGTCACCTTTGCAAATGTTTCTTAGCTCCCCCCACCCATGCTTTATTGATACAGGGAAGGTAGTGGATATTATAATGAAGAAATGCCTTTCTCCCCAGATGGGATAGGGCTCTGGTAAAGTCTTTGCCCCAGGAGAGTAGACCTTTGTTATGGAGAACACTCTGCATATATTTCATGATTACTCTTCCCTTTCTTCCCCTAGAGTATTATTTCTCCTCTCCTCACTGTGAGAATCTGGTGGGGTTCCTGGAGTATGGAGATTCTCCCTCTCCTGTCAGCCCACTCTGAGTCTCCAGCAAGTCATCAGAATTATTATTTAGGTGTTCCTATCAGTTTATGGCTGTTGTGGCTCCTGCTTTAGGTAAAAGATCTTGGCTATGATTCTCTGGTTTTACCTATCTTTCTAGATTTGGGGTAGCAGTTTGCCTTGTGACCTCAATTTTAAGTTGACTTCAAGAAAAGACATAATATTTTAGTTTGTTTACTTTTTTATTGTCTTAAGGAGAGGAATGACAACATTTTTACATGTTAGAGTTGAAGTCAGAAGAGCTTCTATTTTCATTTATTTGTCTTAAAACAAAAATATAACATTAGAGGGTCAGAACAGGGGGAGTCTTCATTTAGAGAGAAAGAACCTAATGTACAATGACATTAAATGACTTTTGCAAGGTGATATGTACATTTGACAGAGTATTTTATCTATTAAGTTTAACAAAAGGTGAATATATTAATTATATTTTTGAATTTATGACTTAATTTCATTTTAGAAATAAGATTGCTATTTTTTGTTACTGCTTCTAAAATTTGCATGTTCATGAAAAACATGTTCTGCCCTTTGTGTATTAAATTCTGAAATGCTTTGCAGGTGTTCATTCCAGGGATTCTGTTATCACCACTGAAGATCATCATGTTTTAGTATTTTGATCTTGATAAACTACAATATTCAAAGTGTTGAAAATGTTAAAGTAATACATAAAAGGAAAGCTAGTGTTTTGAAAGCATGATCATTTTAAAAGCTCACAAAAACTAGATTAAAATTTATGTGGGAGAGGCTCAATACAGAGATCAGTTAGTGTATTTGTGCATGCAACTGGATTGAGATATTAAATGAGTATATAAAGAGCTGGGTTGTTTTTTGCTTTTGTTTTTGTTTTTTTTAAGATGCTCCAGTTTGGGTATGTTTTTATAATTATGAAAGAGGATATAGTAAGTGGACAATCAAGATCCAAAACCTGATTACCTAAAAAATAAATAAATAAAATTTCTTTAGTAATTTATTATTATTATTTCTTTAATAATTTTCTTTATTTCATTAAATACCATATTAAGTATTTATTTTCTATATGTATTAAGTATTATTCGTGAAAGAGTAGAAACAGAAATTAAAACCATATAAATGATCTTCACTTAGCAAGTGAATTAGTAAATCCATATTGACCATTACTGAACTCTTAGTATGTGCTAGGTACTGTGTGAGTGGTTTTCTAGATAATCTCTCACTTAAGTCTTGCAATAATCAAGCATTTATGAAATCTGAAACTTAAAAGAAGTTAGTTGGCATTTCCAACGTCCATTCTGGGCCCTTTTACTTTTCACTATAGGCTTTCTCTCTGGAAAAACTACTTTACTTCTAAGTCTTTAATTATTATAGATTGGTAACTCCTGAGCATACATCTCAAGCTCCCATCTCCCCTTGACTTCTCTAGACCCATATAATCCCACTGTGCACAAAATGCCACAACTTCTTCCAGGAGCATCTCTGTTTTCAAGAGACGCACAAGAGCACTTTCTTTTGGGTTCACCCTACCCTTTTGTTCACTGCTTTTGCATCTGTCTGTTGCTTAGCCCTGGAAAGTGAGTCTCATCCTTGACTAATTTGCTTCTTCTCACCCATCACCTCTAACTGAACAAGAGTTTGTGTTGATCCTGTTTCCTAAGCAGATTAAAAATCTATCCACTTTTCATTGTTACCACCAAAGTTTCTGCCACCTTTGATTATTATTTTTAGCGGGGGAGGGGCCTGGAATTCTGCAATGTCCTCTTAAAAGATCTCTTCTCAGAACGTACCTTTCCCATGCATTTTACTTACTGCAAACACAATAAGCTTTCTAAAATATGATTGTGGCTCCTGAGCACTGTTGGGGTAAATAAAAACTCTTTACTACAAGTTTTATGACTTCTCATGATGTTTCCTCTCTGTATCCAACTCTCTGACTTCACCTCTTTCCCTCCAAATATACTGATTTTCTTTTGTAATTTCCAACCCATATTCTTTTGTCTTCTAGCTTTGTGATTTGTATTTCCTCTGCCTGGAATACTCTTTCTCTTTAAAAAACCTTTTTCACTAACCCTCACTTTTCATCTGTGTCTCATCACATGTGTCACATCATCTGAAAACATTTTCTATCTTTTTACATTTAGAGTAGGTGTTTTGGGGGGGTTTTTAATGCTCCTATATCACTCTATGTATTCTAAAATTGTTCTTACCAGACTGAACTTGGTTATCCACTTACTATATCCTCTTTCATAATTATAAGATCCATAAAGGCTTATTTACCTGTGAACTAAAGTAAAATCTTAAGCCCCCTTAGCTGGCTGCATGGAGCCCCTCTGGGCCAAGGGGACCCCAGAAATACCCTAAAGCTGAGTTGCTGACCATGAGAAGAGAGGCCAGACACTGTGCCTTTTGGCGGTAAAAGTTAAGATTTATTATTGTAGGAAATCAGACCTCACAAAATTTGGCATTCTGTGAGCCACCAAGCCACGCCAATATAAATTAAAATTTAACTATGTTGTTTTTCAAAGAAAATATCAAAAGGAAAATTGAAGGTGAAATAAAATACTTTTAACAAAAATTTATAATTGCTTTATTAATACAGAATTGCACTGCAAGGGCATATTTTTCTTTTCCTTTCCTTAAAAAATATAATACTTTTGTTTATCACTAACGTACTAGTCTAGAAGTATTCCGATGTAAATCTTTACAATTGCTTTGACAGTGCAGCGACCTAAAGTGAAGAATTTCAGAATCCTTCATATGGCGAAAGGCTTTCAAAACATACTTTCTACCCTTTAAACTAGGACTGTAATTCAATGCTTCCTTTTTCTTTTCATATTTTTCTCCCAGATTTAATAAAAAAATCTTTTAGCCCCAGAGAATCATCAGAACACTTGTTAGTCAATACTTTTATTTCATAGTATGCACATTATTATTTGAAATCACTTATCTTAATTATAGAGCTCTATCACGGAGGCCCACCCTCTCCACAGGGTGCACAGGCAACTGGAGTTCTGTAATAGCCTGGTTCAGCTCACCTGAGAACTATTAAATATTCACCAAGGAAAGCACATTTCATTATCAATATGTTATGTTTTACATTTATTACATATCATAGTGGTAGAGATGGACAAGTGGGCTGACTTCTGTTTTTCTTACAAAAGTCAGGAACCTGCAGGTTTAAGGAAAATTGTGGCCTTCCTGACCCTTAAGTGTGGCCTTTTGATTGAATCCAAATTTTATATAACAAATCCTTTCATTAAAGGGGGTGCAGCTGAGAAAGCTTTTTTTTGCCTCGTTTGGTGCTTAAAAAAGGAGGATAATCTTGAACTCAGAAGGCTGCAGGTTCCTCATCTCTGCTGGGGCTCAAGTTTAAAATAGTCATACAAGGTATAAAACTAAAATAATTCATGCAAAATCAGAAACACAAAATTAGACAATCGATGAGCCCAGTGGGTTAGAGTTCATTTTGTAATGGGTTGCTGTGGCGTGTACGTAGCTGAGCTAGGCTGGTCCCAGGCCCTGCAGGGGAGGAACTCATTCCATGGTTGTCCAGATTCAGAGTTATTCCACCTCTAAGGCTATGGCTGCCCAGTTAACTGTTGGCAAGAATAACAGGAAGATTAGCTTATTTTGCCTATTAAATGAAAAAGCAAAATTAAATACAATTTAAAACATCTTGGGGGTCGTTTTATATTTATATTTTGCAAATAAGGATTTTTGAAAAGTTACAGCTTTTGAGTTCTTTTCTTAACAAACACGAGTAATTCAGTGGTTAAGCCTACTATGCTTATGATAGTAATATCTCTGAGGCATAAGTATAAGAAAAAGTCACACAGGTTGTTAAAAATTCAGAATTCTTGTCTGCCCATCTCCCTGGCCCTCTGCGAGATGGTAGAGCCCAGTAATCTGCATTTCAACAGATTTCAAGAAGGAAATGCCTAGGTGAATCTCAAAGACTCAATCTTATTAGATCATATCTTCTTTTACTCAAAGACAAATTCTGCTTTGTTCAGTAGAGTATTGTTGGTATGACTGCAGTATAGCAGTCTTGTGGCCCTAGGGAAATTCCATCCTCCTTAGACCCTAGTGTCCTCACTGTAAATGGAAAGGTCATTCCATCACTTGTAAGTCATCTGGCAGCATATCTCAGATAACCGACAAACTAGCTTCTTGCATAGTTAGAAGGAAGCTTCCTTCTCTCTTCACAGCCATTGGCTGCTCCTGTGTTTTCTATAAGTCTTTTGACTACAACTAATAAGTTTCTTCCATCTATGTTTATCCAGATTTTACTTGGTGTTCAAAGTCAGGTACAAATGCTACTAAAAAAAATCTCTCACTCCCCCAAATGAAAAGTACCTTTTGTTAACCAAATTCCCATACATTTAAAATGTGTGTCTCATTGTATTTACTATGTTCTACTATGAAAAATACTTAGATCTGTACATCCTATCACTTTTATTAGACTCCCTGATTGAGAATCACTTTTGTGTCCCACTGTAGGTAAACTGCGTTGGGCTTTAAAAATACTCTCCTTGGTTAAAGGGTATAGGAATGAACATAGTTTGTTGGGCTATAACAGCAACTCTGATATCCTCATGCAAATATCTATTTAATCAATATACACTACTAAATATATAGTATTTATCCTGCAATCTGTTAGGTCCTGTATGTTCTTGGTACCATGGAAGCAAAACATCTAAAATAATGGAGCTTGCTTTGAGCTCTTTATGTGGTTGTGTGGATCTTTCTTGTATAGCTAGTTGTAATGTCTCATTAAATGTTAAATGTTTATCTGATGTGAAGAAATGAACCCCAAAATAATCAAAAGTGTCTAGACTTATATTTTATCAGAGTGTATACATCTGCATTTTGTGTACTACAAAGATATATGAAATTATTTTTCTTTTTAATACCTTCAGCTATTCTTTCTTTTTGAATATGTGTGTACATGCACAAATATGAATGCCCAAGCATTAGGGCAATGTTTTAATAGTCAAAATATAGAGCAATGGACAAAGTTGAAATAATTTGCTTCTCTTCTGTTTGTTCATCCCATTTCAGATGATGGAAAATTATCCTTTGAAGAATTCAAAGCGTACTTTGCAGATGGTGTTCTCAGTGGAGAAGAATTACATGAGCTCTTCCACACCATTGATACACATAATACTAAGTAAGGAATTTTTTATCACTGGATTCTGTAAATGAGCAAGCAAGAGTGTGAGCGAGTGTGAAAGAGAGAGGGAAGAAAGATGTAGATGGTTTATTTTGTAATGTTTGCCTGTGTTTAATTATGAGCTATCCCTCTGTAACAATTTAAATAGTTTGAAAGACTGAATTTGAATCTGAAAAAAATAATCTTTTGTAGGGAGCTCCTGTAAAGTGGTTTTAGATTGTGTTCTTTTTGCAGAATGTAAAACAAAATTATAGAAATAATTCTGTCATTAATAAAAAAGTAGAATTTTTGCCTATTACTAAAGCTTCATCTTAATTTGGTGTGTTTAAAAATTGTTCTTAGGCATTACTTAGATTGACACAGTGAGATGGAAGCATTGTAGCAGTTATCTGGATAATTCGGTTGTGCTGAATTCAAATTATTGTTACCTGAGAGATGCAGGGAATGTGGGACACAGAATTATTTCTGAATGGATAGTCAGTGAATACAATGATCTATCCATTTTATTTATTTTACCTGTATAGATATCTCTTTTGCAGTCAGTATAACATTTATGAAGTTTCTATTTGTATTTCTTACAATGCTTAAAAAATATAAGATAATGAGGATTTTAGAATATAGAACAGAAATGAGCTGCTTATTTTGGTTAATTGAACCAAATCATATTATTTGTGACATTCACAATTACAAAACTGTGATGTGAAAAACCACCATTTCAGATATAATTTGAGACCCAGCAGTGTGATTACTGCTTAAACAATCACTATCTTGCTTTAGGCAAGGTGGGGAGATGGTTCCAGGCAGTGAGCCAGCATGCCAAGGAAATGCTCTTGGGCTACATCTATAAACAGACATTTTCTAAAGGCTATTAACATAAATTAAAAGATTAAATTCACTCTACTCTTGCACTGAACATTTTTACAACAACTAATTTGTAAGTTTCTTGACTTTAGTGAGGTTTCAAATTCTTTATGAAATAAATGGCTTAAGATTTTCTTGTCAGAAACAGCATAAATGGGTAACTGTATCTGAAGTTCTATTCAACATGTGTTGGTGGTACAAGTTGGAACCAGCTTATAGTTTCCTGGTGAAATAGAGCCACTGATAGTTAAGTGGAGAAATATAGCCACTGAGTGGTAAGTTCAACATTAATGTTGTAAACGCTGTGATTGAGGTATGCACAGGATACTTTAGGATCACTTGGTAGGCTCAGGGAATGTTCGTATGAGCTGAGTCGTGTGGGAGAGTAGACATTCCTTAGGTAAAGAAAGGGGCGAGCAGAAGAATATTCCCCTCAGAGGGAGGAATGTGAGAAAAGCCCTGGAAGCAGAAAGTGAATAGGCAAGGCAAGTATTTTCTTATTACTAAAGTGCCAACTATAAGGAGAAGAGTGGGAGGAGATGAATCTAGAAAGGAAAGAATGACCAGACTAGAAGGTTTGCTTTCTGCGGCTGCAAACGTGTTTCGGCTTTATTCTGTGGGCCAGGGAAAGCTATTAAATAACTTGAGCCAGGAAGCAACATCTTTGCAAATAATTACAGCTTTGCGGGAAGACAGACTTAAAGTGGTAAAGATAGAGGAAAAATACAGAGGATTTTAATTGAATCCTTAAATTACTATTTGGAAAGGTTTATTCATGAAAGAAAGGAAGCCACATTGTATCATATAATGATGCTTGAAAGGAAAAAAAAATCCAGACTCCTTTTGTGGCTAATATGTTGGAAGTTGTGATGCTAATACTTCATAATGTCTGCTGATTAGTTCTTTCTCATTACATTCATTATTATAGTTTTAATAATATCTAGATTTGGAACATGTATTAAATCTCATAGTTTCAGAATTGGTGTCAGGGAGATTTTTCAATAACATTTATTAATGTCAATGAAACAGTTTTCAATGGATTTTGTTGGCATGGATTTGCTATTTCGTTTATATATATATTAATAGTTTGGAATACTTGGCATAGTTTTAAGATTACTAAGTGCTAAGAAAGTATATGTAAAGATTTATACAGTAAGTCTAAAGAAATAATTATTACTACCATTTATTCTCACATGTGTTAGTGATAATAATAAGTCATTTCTGATCATAATGATGTTGAACCTAATTTGAAGCTAAATTATATTATGTAGAGACTTTTGAATTACATTCATGAAGTTCTTTTTGAAAAAAAAGTATGTCAGTGTCAGGCTTTGATCTTTTATAGAGATTAAATCAAACATTGGCATGGAAATTTCAGAGTGCTATTTGAAGTAAGAGATAACTTTTATCTTTGCATGGTCCAAGTTTTACTTATTTTAGGGATTGCACTATATATGCCAATTATTTTTTCCCTTTCCTACACCTTCTAAGGAAATGTGCTCTTCTCCCAAATCCTGCCATTGTTCAATATCCCTGATTATTTTAATTTCATCAAAAGTATGGCCTGGCCTGAAGGAGCCAATCACTTATAGGCTGGACCCAACCAACCAGACTCACTGTCTTTCACTATTTGTAGGAGGCTGTGGGAGTCAGAGTCCAGAGTCTGCTGCTAAGGCCCCTGCAGGTGCCTGGTTCCTGCCTCGATATCTAGAAATTTAACTTTGCCTTGGAGTCCCTTCAATCAGTGTCTGTTTAATACACTGCATTTTCTTTCTCTTATTTGAGTAGGACTCTGACCCTTGCAAGATTATGTTCTAAGACAGTATTACCCTAGCTCTTTCCTGCCATCTATGGAAACCCAAGTCTCTTTGCTACAGACATTAAATTTGCCATGTTTGAAAAGTGACATATTCACTCTGAAAATACTTGGAAAGAAAGAAGGAAAATACTGAGAATGTGTCTTGCTAGTTAAAATTTTCTCTTTTGTCTCATGAAGAATATTCTTAAAATAGTATGCTTGATTACAGGAAGCAAATTTTGGTGGGGGTGGTGGCTCACACCTGTAATCCTAGCACTGTGGGAGGCTGAGGCAGGTGGACTGTCTGAGTTTGGTACTTCAAGACCAGCATGAGCAAGAGTGAGACCCCATCCCTACTAAAAATAGAAAAACTAGCCAGTTGTTGTGGCAGGTGTCTATAGTCCCAGTTACTTGGGAGGCTGAAGCAAGAGGATCACTTGAGCCCAAGAGTTTGAGGTTGCTGTGAGCTGTGATGGCACAGCACTCAGCCCAAGCAACAAAGTGAGACTCTGTCTCAAAAAAAAAAAAAAAAAAAGCAAATATTGTGCAGAGATGTAATTAGAGCTTATATCTATAGTACAATATAATTTGGTATTTTAAATATAAAAATTAAGTAAATTTTTCTTGTAAAAATTCATGAAGTAAACATATAGGATTTCAAAGGTCATGTTTTATAGGTAGCTTTTAAATGAACAAACAAGAAATATAGAGTACAGGAACTAAAAACAAGTTTTGACAAATAAAAAAAGTATATGCTATCCTTGCAACACACATTTAGCTAGCAGTCATAACTTACAAATATAACTGTATTGGTTTTTCTCTTTCATTTTATTCATTTAGTTTTTTGAATTTTAATTCAAAAAATTCAGTATATTCACTTGAGAAATTATCCTTTTTGAAATTTCAGATTAACGTGAGGGTACTAACAACTAGGTCACACTTGTACTTGTTAGGTAGAGTCCCTCTTCTGGTTGTGTGCCGTCCCTTAGAGGTGTGCTGTACACCCTTACACTGTGCCATTAGGTGGGAACACACCCTTTCCCCCTTCCTCCTTTCTTCGATCCCTGTCTCTCCAGGTTAAATTGAATTGAGTTTTTCTCTTATATGGGTGTGCATTAGATCATCTGTTAGCTTCATATTAGTATTGAGTACGTTGATGCTTGCCTAGCCATTCTTGGGATACTTTACAATGAATACAAATTATCTTCAAAGTTCTTCATTGCAAGATTTTTTTCCCATGCCGTGGAATTACCTGGATGTTTTCAGTCAAATTTCCTTTCACGGATGCTAGTAAACGAAGATAAACCAATAGAAAAACAAACCCCAAACACATTTAACTTCATGAGAGTTTATACTTTTGTTAACTGTGCAAAGATTTCTGTATATGAAGGTTAGAATTATTTCAGGTATGAATCATGGGAAATGTTTTTAGTATATTTCAAAACTATACTACCTGTATCAACCATACATTTCCCCAGTGTTAAGGAAAGTGTCTACTGAGCTGTAGTTAGCCTTCTAGCCTGCCAAGGAATGAGGTTAATCTCAACAGCCAGTATAATCTTATTCTATTGAGAATTCCATGAGTCATCCTCCTTAATTGATGCTGCATTAGAATCACAGTATAGTTAATGTTCTGACAGAAACCATACTCCTCATCTATGCAGCCTGAAGATTTCATTCAGAACAGAAACTTCAGAAGTGACAAGAACCCTGAATAAAAATAGGAGAAATTTGAAGGCACTGGGAACCTAGCTTTCCATTATTTTTCAAATTATTATTTTAAACTTGTAGGACTTTTCTACTATGTTTGAACTTTTGGAAAGGTTTCTTGAGTTTTATCTTGCATAGAGTAATTGAGTGTGGAGAGAAAGACCAACTTGTTTCTGTGGATGGTACTTGGGATATGTGGCACGGCAAAGGAGAAGGTCAAAGCATGTTTTTGTTAACAAGGAAATGTATGGGGGGAGGGGCAAGATGGCCGACTGGAACCAGCTTCCAACAGAGGCTACTGTCCAAATGGAAAGATAACCTCCAGAAACTGCCCAATTGAGCTGAAGACTGGGAGCCCAGCCGAGAGAGAGAATTGATAACTGCAGGTCACCTCTGAGGCAAGCTGCGACTTCAAGAAACCAAGCTTCAGGCAGAAAAACTGAACTAAAGTTTTCTGCCAATCTGAACTTCCAGGATACCCTTCTCCCCTTACCTGATGCACCAGAAGCTTGACCTCTGCTGAAACTGAGGGAGGAGGACTTGAGCAGTGCCCACACTCCCTATCTGCCCTGACGAGGCAGCCTGCCAGATAAGAAAATCTGGGGCCCCACTGAGCCTCTGCCAGCCCCCAGGCCTGGGACACTGCCAAGACCCCCACGGGGCCCGATTGGCACCCTACCAGCAGCAGCCAGGAACTCTGTGGGAACCCGCTGGGCCTGGGCCCGCCCAGCTCTGATCCATGCCCCAAGCTCACCGCTCACAGCAGCCAGGAACTCCATTCAGCCGGGACCCACGTTTGGCCCCTATTGGCAACCCTCTGGGCCTTGGCCTGCCACCAGCAGTGGCCAGGAACTCTGCTGGGACTCCCGCATGGGCCCAATTGACACCCCACCGGCCCTTGGTCCACTGCCAGCAGTGGCCAGGAAGTCCACAGAGACTCCCGTGGTGCCGATCTGTACTCCTCCAGGACATGGCCTGCCACCCACTGGGACCCCCACATGGCTCTGATCCATGCCCTCCAGGACTCCACCCTCCGCTGGCAGCAGCCAGGGACTCTGCCAGGCCTCAGCTATACTTCTGGCCTGCCGTGGCCAGGGAATCTGCTCAGAACCCCACGCTGGGCCTCCACCTGCCACCCACACAAGCCAGGGACTCTGCCAGGAACCAGCCAGGCCTCCACCTGCCTGCCTGGGCCAGGAACTTGGGAGCCACACTACCCGCCTCCTCCCCTACCCTCTCTGCCTCTGCACCGGCTCCACCTGTTTAGCCAGGGATTCAGGAGGCTATGTGACCCACGCTCTCCTCTGGAGCCCTCCTCCCAGCCAGAGACTGCTAGAGGCATGCGCTCCCTTTGCAAAGGCCACTGGGTGCACCATCCCACACCCTGCTGCTTGATCTGGGTGTGCCACACTCTGAAGCTGTTCCCTCATCCAGAACTCCCTGGGTGGTGCAGTCCCAGAGGAGCTAAAGAGGGCCACTTGCTACAAAGATCTAGCAACAACAGAGTGATCCTGCTGCTCAGATCTGGGATAGACACCTTCCCAACTCTGAGGATGGTCATAGGCAACAGTGAAAAATAATCACGAGGCGGAATCAACAGAAAAACTCTGGCAATATGAATAATCAGAGTAGATCAACTCCCCCAAGGAACGACAATATAGATACAGCACAAGATCCCTTGCATAAGCAAATGGCTGAGATGTCAGAAATCGAATTCAGAGTCTGGATAGCAAATAAGATCAGCAGAATGGAGGAAAAGATGGAATTAGAATTTCAGGTAGTAATCCAAAAGATGACCCAAAAGATGTCTCAAGAATTGAATGAATTCAAAGAATAAATGACCAAAGATTTTGACACATTGAGACAAGAAGTTGCAACACTCAAAGATCTGAGAAATACAGTGGAATCCCTCAGTAACAGAATGGAGCAAGCAGAAGAAAGGATTTCTAACATGGAAGACAAAGCTTTCAAATGCTCCCAAACTTCCAATGAAGAAGACAAATGGAAGGCAAAAATGGATCATTCTCTCAGAAAGCTCTGGGATAACTCGAAGAAAAACAATATTCGCCTTATAGGGATACCTGAAAATGATGAAGTGGCGTCACAAGGCACAGAGTCTCTTCTTTATGACATTATGAAAGAGAACTTTCCGACATGCCAAGAAATTCTGAAATTCAGATAGCAGACAGTTTCAGAACCCCAGAACAACTCAACCCGAATAAGATATCCCCCAGGTACATCATAATTAACTTCACTAAAGTTAATATGAAGGAGAAAATTCTGAAAGCAGCCAGACGTGAGAAATCCATTACCCAGAAGGGGAAGAATATTAGAATAACTGTAGATCTCTCTGATCAAACCTTTCAAGCTAAAAGAGAATGGTCACTGACTTTTAATCTCCTAAAACAAAATAACTTTCAACCCAGGATCTTGTACCCAGCTAAACTGAGTTTCATTTATGATGGAGAAATTAAATACTTTAATGACATCCATATGTTGAAGAAATTTGGTATAACTAAACCAGCTCTCCAGGATATTCTCAGACCTATCCTCCATAATGACCAGTGTAATCCACCACCACAAAAGTAAACTCACCCAGAAGTTTTTATCAAATTCCTACTTCCACAGTGATGAAAGAATTAAAAATTTCCGCTGGATTTTCTAAAGATTTATCATTACTTTCAATTAATGTGAATGGTTTAAATTGTCCTCTAAAGAGGCATAGGTTGGCTTCTTGGATGCAAAAACTCAGGCCAGATATCTGCTGCATACAAGAATCTCATCTTATGTTAAAAGATAAATTTAGACTCAAGGTGAAGGGATGGTCATCTATATTCCAGGCAAATGGAAAACAGAAAAAAGCTGGTGTTGCTATCTTATTTGCAGATACAATAGGCTTTAAACCAACCAAAGTAAAGAAGGATAAAGACAGACATTTCATATTTGTTAAAGGTACTACTCAATATGATGAGATTTCAATTATTAATATTTATGCTCCCAACCGGAATGTGCCTCAATTTATAAGAAAAACTCTAATAGACATGAGTAACTTGATTTCCTCCAGCTCCATAGTAGTTGGAGATTTTAATACTCCTTTAGCAGTGTTGGA
>CAUYRH010109072.1:0-16446 GCA_963574655.1 Perodicticus potto | reverse complement strand
TCATTGTTGTTTGGCGGGCCCGGGCTGGATTCGAACCCGCCAGCTCAGGTGTACGTGGCTGGCACCTTAGCCCGTTGAGCCACAGGCGCCGAGCCAAAAAATAATATTTCATGCCAATGCAAACCAAAATAAAAGCTAGTATAGCCATTTTAAAGTCAGAAAATATAGATGCCAAAACAACAAAAGCAAAAAGCAACAAGGATTATCATGAAAATATAATGGTGAAGGGAACAATTCATCAAGTAAACATAACAATTCTAAGTATGCATCTAACACAGGTGGACCCAGATTTATAAAGCATACTACACTAGATCTAAACATGGTGATAACAGCAACATCTTAATAGCTTAGAACTTCAAAACCACACTGAAAGAACTAGACAGATCTTCCAAGTGGAAAATAAAGACATCTATGAGACTTTAAACCAGATGGTCCTTATAGACATTTATTTACAGAACATTCTACCCCCAAACTACTGAATACACATTATTCTTATCAGCAGAGAGAACATTCTCCACAAAATATGTCTTAGGCCACAAATCATGTCTCAACAAATTTAAAAAAATAGAAATTATACCGCATATTCTCTCAGATAATAGTAGAATGAAATTAGAAATGAGCTCCAACAGAAATAATCAGTTCTACACAGTCACTGAAATTAACAACATAGTGCTGAATGACTATTGGCTCAAGGAGAAAACTAAGATAGAAATCATCAGATTCTATAAACTAAATGACAAAGGAGATATAAGTTATCAAAATCTATGGGATTTAGCAGAAGCAGTTCTAAGAAGAAAAATCACAGCCTTAAAATCATACATTAAAAAAGCAAAAAAAATCTAAAATTGAAATCAAATGAATCACTTGAGGGAATTAGAAAAGGAAGAGCAAACAAATCCAGATCCACCAGAAGAAATTATAAAAGTAAGCTTTAGGTAGCTCTAAATGAAATCAACAAGAAAAGAATTATACAGAAGATCAATGAAACAAAAGTTGGTTCCTTAAAAAAAATAAAGAAATCAACAGACTGCTTGCTAGATTAAGCAAAAACATAAGAAATGACCCTACTAAGGTCAATCAGAAATGAGAAAGGAGATGTTACAATTGATATCACAGAAATACAAAACATTATCTCTGAATACTACAAAAACCTCTATGTACATAAACTGGAAAATATTGAGGAAATAGACAAATTCTTAGAAACACACAACTTTCTTAGGTAGAATCAGGAAGAAAAAGAACTAAATAGATAAATATCCAGTAATGCACTTGAAGCAACAATTTTTTTAAAAAAAATTTTCCAATGAAAATAATTCCCAGCTCTCTCTCCTCTCTCCCCCTCGGCCCCCAACCTCTTTCTCTCTCTCTTCTCTTTCCTCTCTCTCTCTTCCCTCTTATCTCTCTCTTTTCTCTCTTCCTTGGTGCTGCTCTGAGCATCCCTCACCAAGAAAGTTCTTTTCGTACAAAAGAAAATAATTCCTACGTCAAATGGTTTCACAGCTGAAGACGTACAACAATATCCCCATTTGCTCTATGAAGCCAGCGACACCTTGATACCAAAGCTAGAAAAGGACACCACCACAACCACAACAACAACAAAACTACAGACTGATATTCCTAATGAATATAGGTGGAAAAATTTCTCAGTCAAGTATGAGCATAAAAAAATAGCACAAAAAATATAACCCATCACAACCAAGGGGTCTTCATCCCAGGAATGCAAGGAAGGTTCAATATATGCAACTCTATGAATGTGATTAACCACATAAATAATAGCAAAAACAAAGACTATATGATCATCTCAATCAGAGAAAGCTGATTGAAAATGGAAAAGTATCTTACATGATTCATCGAAGATAATATACAAATGCAAAATAAAGAAACAAAAATCAAGCTATACTACAAGGCTATAGTAATCAAAACAGCACAATACAGGTAGAACAGAGTTATAGATCAATGAAACAGAACAGAAAATCCATATATAAAACCATCCTGATATTGCCGTCTGATCTTTGACAAAGTATACTGGAACATACACTGGGGGAAAAAATCCCTATTCAATAAATTTTGCTAGAAACCTTGGATAGCCATGTACAGAAAATTGAAACAAAATTTGTACCTCTTACCACTAACAAAAATTGATTCATGATGTCAAATCAACCTGTGCCCATCAATACATAAATGGATTAACAAAAATGTGCTATATACAGTAACTGAGATATAAAACATATGACAATCCAGTATATTGTGTAGCAAGCAACCTGGATGGAATTGGAAACTTCTGAGTGAAGTTTTGCAAGAATGGAAACACAAACACCACACATACTCACTAATAAATTGGAACTAACTTGTCAACACCCAGATGCACATTTGGTAATGAAATTCAACAGAAAGTAAGCAAGTAGGAGGGACCAGAAGGAGTTAGTTATATTCACAAATAATGGGTACAGTGCAAACCGTCTGGGAAAGGGGAACACTTATGTAATTTTGACTCTAACTGTACAAAAAATTCATGTAAATAAAATATTTGTACCCCACTAATATCGGGAAATTTAAAGTATATATATGTAAATTAATAAGTGTGAAATATCATAATGACAGAATGAAGGACAAAATCGTATGTTCATCTTAATAAATGCAGAAAATACATTTGACAAAATTCATCATCTTTTCATAACAAAATTGCCAATGTATGAATGGATAAAGAAGAAAATGAGGTATACATGTACATACACAATGTTGTATAATTCAAGTTTCAGAAAGAAGAAAATATTACTATATAGATGCACCTGGAGGACATCAACTAAGTGAAATAAGCCAGACATGGAAAAAGAAATGCTGTATGTTTTCACAATTATGTGGAATCTTAAAAAGTCAAACTCATAGAAACAGAGGGGAAGGTTAATTACTAGGAATCAAGGGTAGATGTTGGTCAAAACATACAAAGATGCAGATGTTCTGGAGATTTATAGTACAGTATGATGACTAGATCTACATAACAGTGCATACTTGAAATTTACTAAGAGAGTAGACCTCAAGTGTTATCACTATATACACTCATTTGGGTAGCTATGTGAGAGGTTGGCACATTAATTACCTTAATTTCAAATAATCATTTTATAGTGTATACATATATCAACACATCAAGAAGCACACCTTTAATACACATCATTTTTATTTGTCAGATATACTTCAAAAAGCAGAAGAAAGAAAGAGAGGAAGAGTGGACAGATGGAAGAAAAAATGAAGAAAGGAAGCAATACATAGAGACACGCTAAACCTACTAGTAACATTTCAGTATTGAACAATTTTTAACCCTTCAGTTATAGACATAAAATTGGAAACAGCTACTCTGGGAGTCCTACTAGTAGTAGTATCGGTGATAATAACAATGATAACACTCTGAGCATTTATTGTTGTAAATGCTGTCAACCTCACCTACATTGTCCATTTCAAAATAGCACTAAGCAATAGTAAAATTGTTAATATTACCAATGTGTTGACTGTGTTGATTCGCTTATGCTCTGAATATAAATTTTAACTTTATTTCCAGCTTATTTCCCCATTCATAACTAAACTGAATTTGGAAAATCTTGGTACAGTAGGGATATCTATCCTGTTTTGTCATTGTACTGGCAAAGAAATGTATATGAATGTCAGTTACTGCTCTGAAAATTTGACATTATATATGGAAAGGTGCTTTGTAGTGTTTCTTGTGTCATCTTGAAAAATTAATTTATGTCTCCATTCTCCTTTTCTTTCAATTTTCTTTCTCTTACATAAAAAATAAAGACTTAAGAGTAGATGGCCTCTAAGGTCTTTCCCAACATTTAAATTTTGTTCTTTCCTACTTCTCTTTCAAAAATAAAAACATTAGGCAGCACCTGTGGCTCAAAGGAGTAGGGCACCAGCCCCATATACCGGAGGTGGCAGGTTCAAACCCATCCCCGGCAAAAAACTTCAACAATAAATAAGTAAATAAATAAAAAGAAAATAAATAAATAAAATAAAAACATCAACACAAGGTTTCTAATATATTAAACTTTCAATATTTATTTGCCAGTGTGGGAATAAATGTAATGATGAAAGTCACCCAACAATTATATTTCTATGTAGTATTTTGAAATCTTAGAAGTTTCTAAAGATTTCAAATATGGATTCCCTTAGTTAACCTATTTGATGGAAATATTAAATGCATTTCAACAATCTCTTTTTAATGTTAAAAGCTGAAAGTCATTACTGGAAAAGCTAAAGAGCAACCACAATGTGACTGAGAAGCACTTCACCCTGCCCAATAGAACATTTTCTATTGATCACCAGTAATGTCTTGTCGCCGTGAGTCAACGGGAAATGCATCCTTCTCACCTTGACTGCTTCCAAGCAAACTAGGAAGGGCTTCACAAATACTTGACAACTTTTCCCTTTTTCTCTGTCCCTCCTTTATGTTTTGTTAGGCCTCTTGAACTTTACAAATCATAAAGAGCCAATTTATTTTTGGCAGGATGCTGCATGAGTGATAACCCAACTGAGCAGGGTCATCTACCTGAAGGATAACACTGAAAACTGTGTGATTTGTAAGGAAATAAATTGTCACATTCTGAGTGGCATTTCATTATGAGTCTGAGGAAGAGTATATCTTCACACAAACTGCTCCTTTCACACCAACTCCAAAGTATCTTGCCTTATGAAGTTCAAGTTATAAATGCTTATGCAGGTTTAGATCAAAAGGGCAATTTATATTTTAATTAATGTTCTTAAAAAGTGTTAAAGGTGAAAAATGCTATAAATTGGTGGAGGTAATATTTTTAGTTCTATATTAAAGACTTTGCTAAAGAATTGCAGCCAGTGGTTGCATTTGCTTAGTGCTAAATGTAGATAGATTATTTTGATTTAATTAACAAAATATGAACTTTCTTAAAAATTATACTAAGGTTTTATTATTTTCTATAATGAAAATTTTGTTAATATTATTCAAAAAAGCACTTTTTTTAAAGTAATAAAGGTATTTAGGTGTTTGCATGTCATTAACCACTTGACAAAGAACCTGGAGAAACTGAGGCCTTGGGAAGTGAGATATTTTGACTGAATTCAAATTTCACAGAATATATTCCTTTATTAAAAAGATTTGATCTGTGAAATTTGGATTTGGTCAGAGGGCTAAATCACTTGGGGATCTTGAAGGCCATGTGTAGCCTGGAGCCTGAAGGTTCCCCACCATTTCCAGAGAGGTAAGTATTTTTCTGGAAAAAGCAATGGGATAGGACAAATTGATGTTTATTAATGCTTTGATATCCTCTGACAGCCTTTATCTGCAAATTAACTTGTAAATGTCTCTTCCCACTCTAAAATTACAATATTATTTTTAAACAAAAATTTCAAGAACTTTAATTCATGTATATGCTACGGATAGATATAAATTTGTATCTGTGAATTATATCAATTTGTGAAAACTACTGATTATTTGTTTTCTATTGCCTATATTGTTATAGATAAATTTTCATTTTAAGTTGTCTTTATTACTGTTGGATTTCAATAGCAAGATGGCAGACCAGAAGGATCCTTTAGCTGAGCTCAGCTAGAATGACTGGGGAAAAAGAGAGAACCCAGCCATACCTGGCGCAGGGACCTTACCTAGAGTCATAGCTCAAAGAGAGTATCTCCAGTACACATTGTAATGTACCTGTCCAAAGTCAAAAGGAAAGAAAAAATTCTGCAAGCATCCAGGAGTAGCTCCAAATGACCTACAGAAGCAGGGTCATTAGGATGATAACAGACGTTTCAAATGAAACCTTCCAAGCCACAAGACCATGGTCATCCAACTTCAACATTCTTAAACAAAACAATTTTCAGCCCAGAATTCTATATCCTGCTAAACTAAGCTTCAAAATTGATGGAGAAATGAAATCTTTTTAGGATAAACAAGCACTGAGGAAATTTGCCACAACAAGTCAGTTCTATAGGAAATACTTAGACCTATTCTCAACACTGACCATCACAATGAACCACTAGCAAAGTAAACACCTAGAAGCTAAAGGTTAAAACTTAGCTTCCACAATAGGGTAAAGGATAAAACTGCACAATGGGGTTTCACAAAACAAGATGAATAGAACTCCACCACACTTATCAATTCTCTAAATAAAAGCCAATGGACTGAATTTGCCACTGAAGATGCACAGGCTGGCTGATAAGGTAAAAAAGCATAAGACACCAATATGCTGTCTCCAGGAGACACACATAGCCTTGACAAATGAAGACTTTTAGGATTAAGGGATGGAAAGTAGCATTTCAAACAAATGGAAATGAGAAGAAAGGAGGGGTTGCAATGTTATTTCCAGATACAAGTGATTTAAAGCAACTGGAGTTAAGAAAGACAAAGTTGGACACTTTATACTGATCAAAGGAAAAATACAACTAGAAGACATTTCAATTTTAAATCTTAATGCATCCAACTTAAATGCTCCCAGACTTATGAAATAGGCTTTGAAGGGTCTGATCAATAAGATATCCCATAACACCATAATAGTTGGGAACTTTATCAACCCTCTGACAGAACTGGACAGATCCTATAAAGAGAAACTAAACAAAGATACAAAAGACTTAAATGTGACTCTAGAACAAATGGGATTAACAGACACATATAGAACACACCTCCAAAGCTAAGGAATACACATTTTTCATGGTATGTACTCCAAAATCAAACACATCCTAGAATACAAATCAAACCTCAATAATATTAAAACAATAGAAATTATACCTGTTTCTTCTCAGACCACAAGGCAATGAAGGCAGAACTCAACTCAAAAAAAAAAAAAAAAAAAAATTCATCCCCACACAAAGACTTGGAAATTAAACAACCTCATGCCAAATGATAGTTTGAGTCAGGATGAGGTAAAAGAGGAAACTGTTAAATTCTTCAAACATAACAACAATGAAGAGACAAGTTAACAAAACCTGTGGGACATAGCAAAAGTAGTCTTAAGAGGAAAATTTATCTCATTAGATGCCTACCTTTGAAAAACAGAAAGGGAGTGCATCAACAAACTCAGGAATCATCTTATGGAATTCAAAAAAGAAGAACAATCTAATCCCAAACCCAGTAGAAGAAAAGAAATAACCAACATTCAATCAGAGATTAATGAAATTGAAAACAAAGAATCATTCAGAAAATGAATAAAACAAAAAAATTGGTTTTTGAAAAAATAAATAAAATCAATAAAACTTTGGCTAGATTAACTAGAAATAGAAAAGCAAAATCTCCAGTAACCTTGATCAGAAATGTAAAGGAAAAAAAACAACAGATGCCACAGAGATACAGAGATCATCTCTGAGTGCTACAAGAAACTCTATACCCAGAAATTTGACAATGTGGAGGAAATGGATCATTACCTGGAATCACACCCTCACCCTAGACTTAAACAAGAAGAAAAAGATCTCTTAAACAGACCAATTTCCAGAACTGAGATTGAAGAAACAATAAAAAGTCTTCCAACAAACAAAGTCCTCATCCAGCTGATGTAACACTGTAATTCTATCAAACCTTCAAAGAAGAGCGTATACCCATACTGCAGAAATTATTCCAAAAGATAAAGAAGGAAGGAATCTTCCCCAACACATTCTATGAAGCAAACATCACTTTAATACCAAAACCAGGAAAAGCCCCAACTAAAAAGGAGAATTTCAGACAAATTTCACTAACGAATATAGATGCAAAAATTCTCAATAAAAATCCTAGCTAACAGATTACAGTTACACAACAACAACAACAACAAAATCATTCATCACAATCAAGTAGGTTTAATCTCAGGGATGCAAGCCTGGTTTAACATACACAAGTCCATAAAAGTAACTCACCGCATAAACAAAAGCAAAAACAAAGACCATATGATTCTCTCAATAAATGCAGAAAAAGCATGTGATAATATTCAGCATCCTTTTCTAATTAGAAAACTTAAGAATTTAGGCACAGGTGACATATTTCTTAATCTGATCAAAGCCATCTATGATAAAACCATAGTTAATATTATACTAAATGGAGTAAAACGGTAAGCTTTTCCACTTAGAACTAGAACAGACAAGGATGTCCTCTATTGCCACTACTATTTAACATAGTGGTGGAAGTTCTGGCCGAAACAATCAGGCAAGAGAAAGTAATAAAGGGCATCCAAATGGGTGCAGAGAAGGTCAAACTCTCGTTCTTTGCTGATGATATGATCTCATACTTACAGAACTCCAAAGACTCAACCAAAAGATTCCTGGAAGTAGTCAAAAAATACAGCAATGTCTCAGGATATAAAACCAATGTTCATAAATTAATAGCCTTTGTATATGCCAATAACAGCCAAGATGAGAAGCTAATCAAGGACACAATTCCTTTCATAGTAGCTTCAAAAAAAAAAAAAAGAAAGAAAGAAAGAAAGAAAAGAAATACCTAGCAATATGTATAACAAAAAAGGCGAAGGACCTCTACAAAGAAAATCACAAAACCCTAAGAAAAGAAATAGCAGAATATATTAACAAATAGAAGAAAATATGCTCATGGCTGGGAAGAATAAACATTGTCAAAATGTCTATGCTACCCAAAGCAATTTACAGGTTCAACGCAGTGCCCATTAAAATACCCTCATCATACTTTCAAGATTTGGAAAAATTAATTCCTCACTTTGTATGAAACCAGAAGAAATCCCGTATAGCCAAGACAATTCTTAGTAATAAAAACAAAGCAGGGGGGTATCACCCCGCCAGACTTTCGGCTATACTACAAGGTCATAGTAATCAAAGAAGCATGGTATTGAACAAAAATAGAGACATTGACATTTGGAACCAAATAGAAAACCATGAGATGAAACTAAACTCTTATAGTCATCTGATCTCATACACTGGGAAAAAAATAAATCCCTATTCAAATAATGGTGCTAAGACAACTGGATAACCCTATAAAAGACTGAAACTAGACCTGCACCTGTCACCACTTACAAAAATTGATTGAGGATGGATAAGATTTAAATCTAAGGCATGAAACTATAAAAATCCTCAAAGAAAGTGTGGGGAAAACACTTGAAGATATTGGCCTAGGGAACAAATTTATGAAGAAGACTTCCTTGAGAAGTGCAGCAACAACAAAAATAAGCAAATGGGACTTAATTAACCTGAAAAGCTTCTGTACCACTATGGAAATAACAACCAAAGCAAATAGACAACCTACAAAATGGAAAAAGATATTTGCATATTATGAGTAGGAGAAAAACTTGATAACTAGGCTCCATAGAGAAATCAAATTAATCAACAACAACCACAAAAAAACCCCCCAAACAATCCCATATATCACTGGGCAAGAGACATAAATAGAACCATCTCTAAATAAGACAGATGAATGGCTGAAAACACATGAAAAAATGCTTATCATCTCTAATCATCACAGAAATGCAAATGAAAACTACCCTGAGATGTCACCTAAACCCAGTGAGAATGGCCCATATCACAAAGTCTCAAAGCTGCAGATGCTGGTGTAAATGTGGAGAGAAGAAAACACTTTTAAGCTGCTGGTGGGACTGCAAACTAATACAACCTTTTGGAAGAAAGTGTGGAGAATCCTCCAAGAACTCCAATTAGACCTTCCATTTGATCCTGCAATCCCATTACTAGACATCTAACCAGAAGGAAAAAAAAAATTCTTTCATCATCAGGACATTTGCACTAGACTATTTATTGCAGTTCAATTTATAATTGCCAAAATGTAGAGACGCCCTAAATGCCCACCAATCCAGGAATGGACTAACAAGCTGTGGCATATATATACCATGGAATACTATTCAGCCACTGAAAAAGATGGAGACTTTTCATCTTTTGTATTAACCTGGGTGGAAGTGGAACACATTCTTCTTAGTAAGGCATCACAAGAATGGAGAAGCAAGAATCCAATGCATTCTATTTTAATATGAAGACTGTAGATGAGCTAATACAAAGAGGAATAAGGGAATGAGCAAGTAGGGAAAGGGAAGAAGGGAGGGAGATGAGGGGTAATGGTGTATGATACACCTCTTGGGGGTGGGACACAATTATAAGAAGGACTTCAGCTAACAAATGCAATCAGTGTACCCTAATTCTTTGTACCTTCAATGAATCCCAAACAATTAAAAAAATTATAGAACAAAATGATAAGGAAAAATTAATTAATTAAAATAAATTGTCTTTATTGATTTAATTCGGCTTTATGTTGTTATAATTCCAAATTTTATAGCAGTAATTATGCTTAGTCATATCTCCCAGGGGGTAGGTATTTGTATGAGGATAAGATTAAGCAGAAATTTAGTACAATATTTAATTTTTTAATTTTTTTTTCTACTTATAAAAAGTTATTTTCTTATTGCCTGTAGTAGGGCTCAATATAAGCATTTATTCAATTAAATTTTATTTCACTTTAATACTAAATTAATTCTTAAAAATACAGTGCATTTTAGGCATTCACAAAATGTACATTTCTCCTTCCTATCTTTAGGAGTACAATCTTAGAAATTTCTGAGTCCTTTCTATTCTTTCCTATTTCTTATATTACTTTTATCCACCTTAGCTAGCTCATGCTGAAGAAACCAAAGGAGTTGTTGAGCCACCTCTTCTTAATTGGATTTATCATTTAAAACTGCATTGATGACATTTACCTCTCATAACAGATCATAACCCAATTGCTATTTTTTATACAGGTTATTCCATAGATATCTAGGGATCAGAGCTTCAGCATCCCTCTCTCTTCCTCTTCATTTCCCCCAAAGAACATTCTTGTTATGTTTCAGTGAATGGAGGTTGTTCTAGAAAATTCAACCATTGCCACTACTTAGGTTAGGAAAGGTCCTAAGACCACTCACATATTTGGTGATTTGCTAGATGAACTCAGAAGGCTCAGAGAGAGTTGTACTCATGACTGTAGAATAGTACAGAGAAAGAATACACAAAGTACAACAGAGTCAACCAGGGCTAAAATAATACTGATGGCAGAAAGGATGGTGGAATTCCATCCAGGCTTCAACTGTACTCCTCAGAAGGACTGCACACAATGCTCTCCTTCTTCCACCACACTATTTCTACCCAGGAAAGTACAATTGAGACTCAGAATCCAAGGTTTTATTGGGAGTTGGTCACATAAACACAGCTATCAAAATTTGAGATTCCCAGAAGGAAAGATGTTCACCATAAATTACATTGTCTGCACAATCTAGACAGGGTGGTATAGCAACTTCTTCAGTGTACCCAACATTCCAAAGCCAAATTTCCTGGAGCCAAAGAACAGTCCTTCTATGGATCAGGCTTGCTATGTTAATCTTTCCTCCACATGCTTGCATGCTAACATCACTGAATTCCCACCCACTATTTGATGCCAAGCTAAGCATTCAATACATATAATCCTATTAAAATTTCCCAAGCTCCTAATCCCTTTTACTTTCCTGATAAGAAAACTGGGAGTAAAGAAATACATTTAATTTCAAAAGATCATACAATTGGGAAAAAGTAGTAAGGTTTGACTTCAAAGTCATGATTTTAATCACCAAAGTGTACCCACATGGTACATACATCTTCAAAAAATAATTACTAAATAGGTGGATGCCAAGTGAACAGGGGCTGAAGGCATCATATTATTTAATATCACTGTACATGTGTAAAGTCCTGTATTTCACTGTCACTCCGTGAACTAAACAAGGGCTTAAATTATTCCCCTTAGGCAGTAGAGGAAAATCAAAAGCCAAAATGTGTAGAGATATACAAGTATTTATTGAGACTTGGAAGTTAAATTTTTTGACTCTATCCATGCTGTCTACACCAAGAAATATGTTTCTGCTATTAGGACTGTGTTTTTTATATACTCTAATTTAAATGCCCAAGCCCTGTTGGAGGTAGGGAATCTGATTGCAGTTGTGGTGGGGATACAGCTCAAAGGGTTAAATATCACTTTTAGAAGGCAGGTCAGTTGAGTAGGAAGGCTTCTCTCCATCCACTCTGTTCTTCAGGGGGGACATTAATCCAACACACAGTAATCAGGTCATGTATCACATTAAGGCAGCAGAGCTGCTAACACACCAGTGTGGCAAGCTTGGCCTTCACAGTGGTTCTCACAGAAATAAATTCATGAAGTTAATGATCCTCTCTGTCTTTTTTTTTAATAATACTAAATGCTGATATTTATGAATATGAAGAAAAAGAAAAATCTTAAAAAGTTAATCTATTAATATAATTTAACAAGACCTGAGGCATTGCAAAATACGGTGCACACATGATAAATTCCTTTGTAATCTTTGACATAATCATGAATATTTTCCCCCAAACAACAAGAACTGGAAATTCACATCTTATCATGGAGGATATCATGTAAGATCACCTTTAGTCTGCTAGAAGAGGCTAAGAATTTACAACCAGAGTGTGTTTGTAGAGAAATATTAGATTTAAGAAAATATTAACATAGATTTCCTATATGATATATCTATCTCTTCCTAATTTAGCATATTGCTGCAGATAATTAGATTTTATTGTTCATTGTTAGTCACTTAAACTAATAAGAAAACTCTAAATCAATAGAAGAAATTTATATTGAATACCTATCAATTAATTTAAAAGCTTTCCAAGTGTTTTAAAAGAGTAACTATGGTAAAAACCTATTGAGTTAGAGGACGCCCCTATTCTATTATTTATAGAATATTTTTCAGTTAACAATTGTGATTTTTATGTCAATGATTATTAAATGTATATATTCTACAGCTAGATCATAATTAATATAAAATATGATTTTGAAGACTCCAAAGTATGGTTTTGTACAGATGTCTTTAAATATGAATTTAAACTCTAACATGACATTTCACATTAAGAATTTAAAAGATTGGGGTTTCTGTTTCCTATAAATAGGAATAAAAATATTCTTGTTGAGAAAAATAACAATTTTCAACTTAATATGTTGTTTCAGAGTTGGCAGAAAAAAAATAACTAAGCATCAGCAGTCCATTAAGAGATATATTTGTTCATTACTAAGTTCTAAAAGGTAATATCTTTGCCTTTTTAAATGTTACTACATTAAATTTTAATATACAAATTCTTTGGTTTTGCTTACAATGCCTTTTACAAACTACCCTTTATTCCTCAAGCAACCTTCCCCTTTCTTGATTCCATAATGTTGAACTACTTTATCTTCCTGGAAATTTCCTTCTCTCTCCTTACTCATCTATTAAGATTCAACTTAAAGGAGGCACCTGTGGCTCAACAAGTAGGGTGCTGGCCCCAATACTAGAAGTGGTGGGTTCAAACCAGGCCCTCAGCAAAAACTGCAAAAAAAAAAAATCAATTCAAGGTGAGGTCCTAGTACCTCATAGATTTTACTTTATCCTTTCTAGTAAGGACTAAAGGTCCTATCTCTGTGCAGAAAAATGTATTTCCATGTATCATAATTTCTCTGATTATAAGAAGTCTATTTAATTTATTGGTTTGTGATCTCCTCCCAGGATAGCAGTCCAATTTTATTAATTTAATGTTATGTAAACCTGGCCTTGTAATGAATGTCACACATTTACACAGGACACTTGGATAATTTTATACTTAATTACTCTTCTGCAAAGAGATTTAATTTGGCATTTCTGCAGTTATACATGTTCAGACTGCTGGAAATATTGCTTAGCTGAGTGATTCCACACACTACGAAGCACAGCAGAATTACCTCTTTGATTCAGGGCCCTGTGCCCAGAGAGCCTGAGTCAGTAGGTAAACCACGGGATAAGAATGGTAACCCATATTATAGTAACACAGTTATCTATCTGGTAATACTGATGGAACGATCATGAGATTGGTAGGCCTTCAGAAACAATGGCTTAGAATAATGCTAATATAAAAACTACCAATTAATTCATGTATTCTTCCATTTCATTTGCTGATTTAATATATACTTATCCAATTGCAAAGTGCTAGGTATGAATCAGTGAATCAAAAAAGCCTGAACACTTTTGGGGGGGGATTTCTTGTTTGTAAATTTATTTTTATTTCAGATTAATATGAGGGCATAAATAATTAGTTACATAGTTTTCATTTCTCAGGTCACCCTAAGGGAGATGACAGTCTCATGGGGGTAACAGATTACAGATGATCACATTAATAAACACATAAATATGAGAGGAAGTTATAAGTGCTATAAAAGAAAATATAAAGGGATTGACTTAGGTTTTCAAGGAGCAAAAAAAGCTTTTATGAGAGATGACATTTACAATGGGATAAGACAAAATTAAATGGAAGCTAACTAGGTGAAGAAAGTACAGGAGGCAGATGGGTGACACAAAGCACCCATTCTACTATTTATTCTTTCAGGTAGAAAGAATTCATTTAGATTCTGAGGCAGCAAGACTAAGCGTATCTCTTTGAAAAGTCCAGAGTGCCCTGCACCTGGGTCAATAAGAGATTTGCACAAGTTTAGAATGTGTACGGGGGACGAGATGTAACTCAGGCTTTGAAAGTCCGATTAAAGTTTTCCATCATTACTGCAGAAATAATATGTCAGATTACGGCAGCAGTCAGATAAGAGAAGCAGACAGAGTCAAGACATACTGGGAATTTGTGGTAGCTTCCTCTCTACTTTCTTCTAAGTGAATAATTTGTTTGCTTCACATGGCAGAGGAGTGAGCTATGTGATTTTTTACTTATTAATAGTGTGTATATAGGACATTGTACTCTTGAAAAGGAAATAACATGAAATAATGTCCCCTTTGAAGCTCTCTGTCCTTCAATCCCTCGAAAGAAACAGATACTCTCTTCAGTAAATGCAAGTACTGATACATTCTTAGTTTCATAGGATATGACTATTTCTTATTTTTCCATAGTAACAGTAATAGTATGATTTGATTATGATTCAGAAACCTAACTCCTCAAATTAGAATACTCAAAGAAGATTTCCAAAAATTCCCCTTGGTATACTCTGATAAAACATCAATACTGTCTTCATTTTGGGTTTTCAGGCAACATCTTTGCCACATTTTCTGATTTATTACCATGAAATATTTTGAGGTGAATCTCATACTCTCTTCCTTTCTGCCAAAAAAATTTCTTCCACTTCATATTTGAAGAATGCTAAGTGATAGGAATACAAGTATTTCTCTATTTAGTTAAATCACAGATGATAAGAAGTAACTACTGAGATCATAGTTTGATAGCTGTGCACATTTTCTTCCAAGTATTATGTAGAACTTATCTTCTTGTAAATGACTGATTAGGGCCAAACCCTAACCTACAAGTATTTCACATCAGGATTTCCAGCCTCTCTATAAATTAACCAATTATTCATTTTTAATAATTGACATCTTTCAATCAAATCATCAGTCAATTCATATTTATTGAGAGCCTGACATATACCACATACAAACATGGGGCCTCAAAGGACAGCATACACCTACTATTTGGGAGAATATTGTTAAGAAAGATTTACTAGAGAAAGCAGCATTTAAAATAAGACTGAAAAGAAGTATATTAGTTTCCCAGGGCTTCCATGATGAGGTGTCTAAGCTAGTTTGTTGTGTCATGGTCCTGGAAGTTAGAATTCCAAAATGGAGGTATTGGAAGGGCCACATTCTGTCTGAGAATGTTTCCTTACCTCTTCTGTTTTCTGAGGTTTGCTAGCAATCTACTACCTGGCTTGTAAATTTACCATTTCAGCTACATAGTCCTCTTCTCTGTGTAAACACATCATCTTCCTTCTGTGAGTGTCTGCCTGTGTTTGTGTCCAAATATCACCTTTTAATAAGTATGCTACCTATATTGGATTAAGGCCCACTCTAATGGCCTTAAAATAACTGATTACTTCTGTAAAGACACTATGTCCAAATTCTTCAAATTCCTAGGTACTAAAGGTAGGATTTCAGCATATCTTTTGTGAAGGAACACAATTGAGCTCATAGTGAGGAAAAGTTAACAAAGCTAACGAAAGAGAAGCAGGAACAAAAGAATTCCAAAGTTAAATGAGCGACTGCTTTGAAATTTACCCTAAAAATAAGAAAGTAAAATGTGGCTCATTCACTGGAGCATTTTATGTTCTCTATAATGGCATTGCCAACTGTTCTGATCGGCCATATAGGATGGATTTTAGCTTGTGATATTTAAATGTGAGACTCAGGAATATTTTTATTAACTATACTTGGGTACTTGTTTCTTTCTTTTCTTTCCTCCTCTCCTGCTGTCAGCTGCCTCTGAGTCACTATTCGGTCATTTGATTTAGGGGTGTATGAATTTTTCATTTTAAGAGCCCCCCCACCTTGGCAGAGATTCTTTTTTTTTTAATTGTCTTTATTATTAAATTATAGCTGTGTACAATAGTGCAATCAAGGGGTACAATGTGCTGGTTTCATATACAATCTGAACTATTTTCATCAAACTGATTAACATAGCCTTCCTGGCATTTTCTCAGTTATTATATGAAGACATTTGTATTCTGCATTT
>CAUYRH010109067.1:0-30127 GCA_963574655.1 Perodicticus potto | reverse complement strand
ATCACACTTACGGTGCATCTTACAAGGGTACAAGTGAAAATTACTAAATGTAGAATATAAATGTCTTCATATAGTGATTAAAAGGCCATGAAGGCTATGTTAAATAGTTCAATGAAAATATTTCAGATTATATATGAAGTCAGCACATTGTGCCCCATGATTGCACCAATGTACACAATTGTGATTTAATAAAAATTTAAAAAAAAGAAAGTTATGACCAAATGATAGGTCAGAACTATTGTCATAAATACTATGCACAGATATTATATAGTAGGCGTAAGTGATGAGATGAGGGTCTGTGATGACAAAATAGATGTAGGAATATGGAAGGTCAATGGGAAGAAAGAAACAGACAAAGTAAGTATTCCTTATTCTGAAATATTTGTTTACTGTTGACATATTTGCTATAATTAGTATATTTCTACACTGGAATGGTAAGTTCCATGACATTTAAGGTTTGCGGCCTGTGAAAGACTGTGGTCAAAATATGTAGGGTTTGGAAATCCATGCCTGTTGAGAACACTGGGGCAATAATCATATATTTTCAATGCACAGCAAAAGATTATTTAAAACAAAGGAGTTACAGTTCTCTATTTTCTTGTTTGTTCTTTTTGCTGTTTCTACGAAAATGATGTAAGACTTTAGATAACTTGGGAGAAACAGAAAGTGGTTAAGAAGTCCGTGTGAAATAAAAGGATGGAATTCTTCCCTTTTGAGGAAGGAAGGAATACTGCCTCTAACAAGGATAAGGAAGGGAGAGTTACAAAGGAAGCATTTTGACATGGTAAAGACTACAAAGGCATCAAGGACAGGGTATTTGGAATTATTTTTACTGGTGCAATTATTTCTCCCTTTAAATTAGGGCTTTTATTCAATCATTTTAGAAAATCAACTTAGCTTGGGAGAAAACAGTTTTGGCTATAACATCACTTTTTGTCGATTACATTTATATTTTCTGTCATTTCTAGAAGCTGTGCTCTTATTACTTATACATGGATTGAGAAGATACATCTGAGATAAGATGCAATTAATTTATTCCTCTCAAGTCTTTCCAAGTTCCTGGCAGTTATAATGACTTCATAAGAAAGTATGAGAAAGTGCCCATAATCTCCAAAGACTTGTAGGTCCCTTTGATATTTCTCTGGTAAACTACCTACAGAAAATATTATTATTTCCAATTTTAATGTAATATTAAGTGTTCTTTTTATTTGCCCACACAAAAAAACTGTGTTGAAATACGTTAAAATCTTAAAAATTGTTTTTTTTTTCATAAGTGATTGAGTTGGTGACATAATTATCATGTAAACGGAGATGAAGAATTCTCATTTTTCTCTCTTTTTGGATAATATTATCTACAAAAAATCTAACATTCTTCACATCCAATAAAATCCACTCCCCCTAAAAGAAAAGAGAGAAAGAATTTATTCCCAACATGCACATACACTCTATAAAGATGTCTGATTAAATATTTAGGAAGCATATAGAAATGGAGAGAAAAGTTTTCCTACATCTCATTTTTCTTTTACTATGAAGTGTAGAATTTGACATGTCAGTAATGATTGTGAAGATACAGGGAGAGAGGTTGAACACAGGTGCAAAGTAGAAAGCATCTATTGATATCACTTATCTGGGGATTTAGTTATTGGTTCATTCATTTAGAAAACAATTATTGACTCTTTGTTTTGTCCAGGCATAATGCAAGGCTATGGATCTTTGGAGCAATAAAGCAAATAATTTGGTGTTATAAGAGCTAAAATAAAGATGCCTAGAGATTATCATGGAAATTTAAAGGAGCTACACTACCTAGTCATGAAAAAAATAGGTAGAGTTGTATGAAATAAATTGCTAGAACAACTTGACCAAAAGTTTTGTAGGCGGAGGAAATATATGAAAAACTAATGAAAAGAAAAATATATTTCTGGGAAGGGGAGCCAAGGACTTGACAAAGGCACTGAGAGGTATGAGATACATTGTATTTGAAAAAACATTAGGAGAAGTCAGGATAGGTGAAGGGTATATAATAGATATCTTAGGAAATCAGGCTAAAACTTAGACAGAAGCTATATTATAAAGTTTGTATGTAGCATGCTTAGTTTAAAAGATATCAAAAGGGACAACAGTTTTCTGGAAGAAATACCTAAGAAATTAGGGGGGAAAATCTGTGTCTTGATGATTAAACACAACGATTCCACCATACTGCTATACAGAGTATCTGTATAATCAATACTTATCAAATAAACAAGCATTAGCCAATTATAAATACATATGTGGAATAAAACTTTGTGCACAAATAATTGTTTATTTGCAATATATTTCCTTTTCCTAACACTCATTGTTAAGTCACAGTGAGGCAGAATCTATTCCTACAAGATGATGTCTTTGAAAGTTCATGTCTAAGGCCAGGCATGTTATCTTATACCTGTAATCCTGGCACTCTGGGAGGCCACGGTGGGTGAATTGCCTGAGCTCAGGGGTTTGAGACCAGCCCAAGCAAGAGTGAGACCTTGCCTCTATAAAAATAATAATAACAAATAAGATAAAAATAAAATAGCTGAGCATGGTGGCAGGTACCTTTAGTCCCAGCTACTCGGGAGGCTGAGGCAAGAGAATCACTTCGGCCCAAGAATTTGAGGTTTCTGTGAGCTATGAAGACATAGCACTCTACCAAAGCTGACAAAGTGAGAATCTGTCTCAAAAACAAACAAACAAATAAACAAAACAAACAAACAAAAAACAAAGTTCATATCCAAAGGCCTCTGGCATAACATACTCTATTAATTGGTTTACATTAGCAAGGGGTTAATTTAAAAGAACTTTAAGAGAGACCATGCTCACATTCAAAGTTTATGGACAATCTGGAAGCATTTTGTTCATGGACAACATCCCTGCAGCCAAGACCTTTCCAGAATATCTATTGTCTCATCCACCATTCCTCTGCTTCCACATCATTCTTCCTCAAAGAAGTACCCAGAACCTCTCCCTATGCACCACTCCACTATACCAGGTTGTTAGTTTTTCTTTTTAATGTTATTGTCATTTTGTTTCTCTTTTTTTACTACCTGCCTTTCTCAGGAATCAGAGGATTCAAAGCCAAGGTGAGCTGAAATTAGGACTAAAAGCCATTTGAGAATATGAATAACTATTTCTATTGTATTAGGGGTAAAAATGGCCCTAGTAGTTTAACTTTGTAATCCAATTGTTATTTATAAATTGCACCAATGGATATCTTCATTCCAAATTGTAATAAAATTAGTTACTAGTAACATTTGAACACAATTTTTAAGTTTGGAATTTTCTAACATTTTATTTATTTGATTCCAATTCATCCCTTAAAATCTTGCTAGTCTAGATGTGGTGGCTCACACCTTTAATTTCGGTAATTTGGGAGGCTAAAGAAAGAGGATGGCATATGGCCAAGAGTTCAAGATCAGCTTGGGCAACATATCAATATTCCATTTCTACAATATATAAAATATTTTTTAAAAGTAAGAATCATCAGAGAAATGCAAATCAAAACCACCCTGAGATATCACTTAACCCCACTGAGAATGTTCCACATCACAAAATCTCAAAACTGTAGATACTGGCATGGATGTGGAGAGAAGGGAACAGTTTTACACTGCTGGTGGGACTGCAAACTAATACAATCTTTTTGGAAGGAAGTATGGCGAACCCTCGATATACTTAAAGTAGACCTCCCATCCAATCCTGCAATCCCATTACTGAGTATCTACCCAGAAGAAAAAAAAATATCTTTTATCATAAGGACATTTGTACTAGACTATTTATCGCAGCTCAATTTACAATCACCAAAATGTGGAAATGGCCTAAATGCCCACCACCCCAGGAATAGATTAACAAGCTGTGGTATATGTGCTATTAAAGAAGATGGAGACTTTACATCTTTTGCATTAAACTGGATGGAAATGGAACACATTCTTCTTAGTAAAGCATCACAAGAATGCACAAGCAAGAATCCTATGTACTCAATTCTGATATGAGGACAGTTGATGACCTAGTACACGGTGGGTGTGGGTGGGGGAAGGGAGGTTATGGGAGAGGGAAGGAAGGAGGGGGTGGGGATCACAGGGTGTGACACACCTCTTGAGGACATAATTATAAGAGGAACTTTACCTAACAAATGTAATCTGTGTGACCTGGTTCTTTGTACCCTCAATGAATCTCCAACAATAAAAAAAGTAAGAATTTTCAGAAGAATAAATCTATAATTATAATAATAAACTATTAATATTATTTCTGTTGCAAATGAAAGAACAGTCTTTTGAAGCCAGAAAGTGAAAAAGGTTTGTGAGCATACAGGGCTGGCTAATTAGTTGTACCAATGTTTTCAGTAATGATACTGAACTTTGCTTTTAGTTTTCTAGGTCTAGGAGTTGGAAGTTACTGGATCATTTGCGCATTCTTTTTTTTTTTTTTTGAGACAGAGCCTCAAGCTGTCACCCTGGATAGAGTGCTGTGGCATCACAGCACACAGCAACCTCCAGCTCCTGGACTCAAGCGAGTCTCCTGCCTCTGCCTCCCATGTAGCTGGGACTACAGGCACCAGCCACAACACTCAGCCATTTTTTGGTTGCAGCTGTCATTGTTGTTTGGCGAGCCCGGGCTGGATTCGAACCCGCCAGCTCAGGTGTATGTGGCTGGCGCCTTAGCCGGTTGAGCCACAGACACCGAGCCCATTTGAGCATTCTTAATTGCTTAAATATGGTTAAGTAGAAAAAGACAGTCATTTATGGACACTTGAGTGGTCGTTTATAAGCATTTAAACTTAAAAATTTCAACAACAAATCTATACCATTTCACAAATAGGACATAGTTGTGCAAGACATCCCAGTAAAATATTTTCTCAGGGAGAATAGAAAGCCTGAATATAAATAACTTTAAAGTTTATTTCCTGAAACCAAATATGATAATTATAGGCATATCCCAGAGGTATTACAGGTTTGGTTCTAGATTCTGCAAAAAAAAGCACATATTACAATAAAGTAAGCCACACATTTTTTGACTATTGTAAGTAAAAGTTATGAATAGGTTTGTTCATAACTGTGGTTTGTTAAGTGTACAATAGCATTTATGTATAAAAAGCAAGGCACATATTTCAAAGTATTTTATTGTTAAAAAATGATTAACAATCAGTTGAGCCTTCACTGAGTCAATATTTTTGCTGGGGGAAGGTCTTGCCTCAGCGTGGCTGTCTGCTGACTGACCGGTGTGGTGGTCACAGAAACCTACGGTGGCTGTAGACATTTCTTAAAATAAGAAAATAACAGTATGATGGTGGACAGGAAGGACGGTTAGTGGAGCTCTCTTGGAGCAGCTGGGAAGAGGGAGAGGGCCGGATCATAGCTGGCGGTGATTTTGCATGGAGTTGTGGCGTGGGGTGCACAGCAAGTCAGAGGACTGCTGGACTCAAGGTATAAGCCAGAACTGCGGAGACTAGGCGAGTTTCTGCCAGCGGCCCAGTGGGGAACAGCAGTGCCAGTGGGGAACAGAAGAAGTCTTTCAGAGTTTTAGGCTCTTGGGGTGACTAGGCATTGAGTGGAAAGATTGGAGGTGTGTACACTCCTCAATGGTGTTTGGTGGAAGACTGGAGTGCTGTCTGGAGTAGTTCTGCACACGGTTCAGCAGTGGCGAGGGAGACACCCACACAGGGAAGATTCCCACGGACAGGAGTCTGCCATTGTTGTAAAGGTTGCCAGAAGGTTGTGAGGGCAGGCCTCTTGCTGGGGGCCTCAGGTACTGCGGTCTGAGTTCCATCTGCTGGGAGCAGACCTCCACTAGGGACAGGCCCAGGGACTCCTGCACTCCACTGTTGTGGGGGAAACTGTGAGACCTGCCTCTGAAGAATTTTGGACAATTGTGAGATCCCAGATCGCTTGGGTCTGAGTACTGATTAGGTAATAGGGTGATCACCAGGAATAATTAAGCTGGGAAACCTGTATGAGCCTGGGAACCAGAGACAGGTTAACAGCGTTGTGGTCCGTCCTCATAAATACACAGCGCCACCTGGTGTCCCAAAGTATATTGCAACATAAATACATTACCTACAAAAGTCGGATCCCTAAGCCACATATGTATATGTTTTTGTATATATATTTTTTGTTGTGGTTCTTTCTCTCCTGTAGTTGTCATAGTTAATTTTTTTCTTTTCTTTCCTTCCTCTATTGGTTCCTGAGGTTGCTTACATCAGGCTATTTGAGCTTTTTAAATTTTGTTTTCGTATGTTCTGTTTTTTGCTAAGTTGTTTGGTTGGTTCTTTTCCTAACTTTCATTTTTACTGCTGGTGGGACTGAAAAATAATCCAATCTTTTCAGAAGGAAGTATGGAGAACACTCAAAGAACTAAAACTACACCTCCCATTTGATCCTGCAATCCCATTACTGGGCATCTACCCAGAAGAAAAAAGTGCTTTTACCATAAGGACCCTTGCACTAGATTATTTATCACAGCTCAATTTACAATCACCTAAATGTGGAAACAGGCTAAATGCCCACTAACCCAGGAATGAATTAACAAGTTGTTGTATATGTATATCATGGAATATTATTCAGCCACTAAAAAAGATGGTGACTCTACACCTTTTGTACTAACTTGGATGGAGCTGAAACACATTCTTCTTAGTAAAGAATCACAAGAATGGAGCAGCAAGAATCCAATGTTCTTAATTTTGATATGAGGACAATCGATGACCTAGTACATGGTGGGGGGTGGGGGAATAAGGGAGCAGAGAGAGGGAAAGTGGCAGGGGTGTTGGTGGATTCACAGTGTTTGGCACCCTTTTTGGGGGAGGAACAAATTTATAAGAGGGACTTTGCTTAACAAATGCAGTAAGTATATCCGGGATCTTTGTACCCTCAATGAATCCCCAACAATAAAAGTAAATAAATGAATGAATAAAATAAAATAAAATAACAAAGTTTGACATATTTACTAACTCTCCCATTCAGAATAGATTTCTCTGTAGCATAAAATGCTGTTTGATAGCATTTTGGGTAAAATTTCTTTCAAAACTGGAAACAATCCCCTCATATTCTGTCACTCCTTATCAATGAAGTTTTTGTGGCATTCTAAATCCTTTGTTCTTATTTAAACAATGTTTACAGCAGTATCTTCACCAGAGGTAGATTTTGTCTAAAAAGCCAGTTTCTTCGATTATCCATGAGAAGCAACTCCTCATCTGTTCAAGTTTTATTATGAGATTGCTACAATTCAGTCACATCTTTAGGTTCCATTTCTAATTCTAGTAGCCTTGGTTCTTCTACCACATGTGTAGTGCCTTCATTCGCTGAAGTCTTAAATCCATCAAAGTCATACAGGAGGCTTGTGATCAACTTCTTCCAAACTCTTATTGTTCTTTATATTTTAACTTTCTCCCATTAATCATGAATAGCCTTTTTTAAATTTTCAGGTTAATAGGAAGGTACAAACAACTAGATTACAATGTTTGCATTTTTAGGTTAAATCCCTCTTGCAGTTCTGTCCCACACCCAAGAAGCATGCCATATACTCTTACCTTGTACCTATTAATTGAGAGCACTCTAATCCTTCTCTCTTTCCTCTCTTCCCTCCCTCCTTTCCCCTCCCCCAACTTGAATGATTTGAGTTTTTCTCTTATGTGGGCGTGTATCAGATCATCCGCTGGCTTTGTGTTAGTATTGAGTACATTGGATACTTGATTTTCCATTCTTGTGATGCTTTACTAAGTAATATGTGTTTCAACTCCATCCAGGTTAATACAAACGATATAAAGTCTCCATCTTTTTATGGCTCGATAGTATTCTATGGTATACATATACCACAGTTTGTTAATCTATTCCTGAGTTGATGGACATTTAGGTTATTTCCACATTTTAATGACTGTAAATTGAGCTGAGACAAACAGTCTAGTGCAAATGTCCGTATGATAAAATGATTTTTTTTTCATCTGAGTAGATGCCTAGTAATGAGATTGCAGGATCAATTAAGATGTCTAATTTGAGTTCTCTGAAGAGTCTCCATACTTCTTTCCAGAGATGCTATATTATTTTACAGCCCGACTAACACAGTAAAAGTATTCCCTTCTTTACACATCTGCAAATTTTTCTAAAAAGAACACTTAAGAAGATAGGCATAAAGGGTACAACTGAAACTTATTAAATGTAGAATATAAATGTCTGAACAAATAACTAAGAAAATGCCATGAAAGCTATGTTAACCAGTTTGATGAAAATATTTCAAATTGCATATAAAACCATCACATTGTACCCCATGATTGCATTAATGTACACAGCTATGATTTAACACAAACAAAAAAAGAAGATCAGCATAGGTGGCCCGTTTATTAAACTGATTGAAGCCATCTATGACAAACGCATAGCTAATATCATAATTAATGTAGTAAAACTGAAAGCTTTTCAACTTAGAACTGGGAACAGACAAGGATGCCCTCTATCACCACTACTATTCCACATAGTTCTGGAAGTTCCAGCCAATAAATTCAGACAAGATAAGGATATTAATGGCATCTAAATGGAGGCAAAGGAGGTCAAACTCTTGTTCTTTGCTGATGATATGATCTTATAATTAGAAAACTCCAGAGGTGCAATCATAAGATTCCTAGGTGTGATCAAGAAATAGAGTAGCATCTCAGGGTATAAAATCAGTGTTCACAGATCAGTAGTCTTTGTAAATACTAATAGCAGGTCAAGATGAGAAGAAAATCAAGGACATAATACTCTTCACAGTAGCTCCAAAGAAAATGAAATATCAAGGAATATTACCTAACAAAAGAGGTAAAGGATCTCTACATAGAGAGTTATGGAACTCTAAGAAAAGAAATAGCAGAAGACATTAACAAACGGAAAAACATGCCATGCTCTTGGCTGGGAAGAATCAACATTGTCAAAATGTTTATACAAAGCCATCTGCAAATTCAATGCAATCCCCATTAAAATACCAACATCATACTTTGAAGAACTGGAAATTTCTGGTTCATTTTATATGGAACCAGGAAAAAAGCCTGTATAGCCAAGGCAATTCTTAATAATAAAAACAAAGCCAGAGGCATCACTCTACCAGACCTCAAGTTAATTATAAATATGATATTGGAACAAAAATAGAGACATAGATATTTAGAACCAAATAGAAAGCCAAGTGATAAAGCCAGTCTTTAGTTGCTATCTTATCTTAGATAAACTGATGAAAAAAATCCCATTTATCCCATTCAATAAATGGTGCTGGGAGAACTGGGTAACCACATGTAACAGACTGAAAGTGGACCCACACCTTTCACCATTTTCACCACAAAAATTGACTCAAAATGGATAAAAATATTTACATCTAAGACATGAAATGATAAAAATCCTAGAAAAAACTGTGGGAAAAATTCTTGATGATGTTGGACTGGGAAAGATTTTATGAAGATCACTTCAGTGGCAATTGCAACAACAAAAATAAATAAACGGAACTTAATTAAACTGAAAAGCTTCTACACAACTAAGAACAAACTAATTAAATCAAACAGACAGTTTTCAGAATGAGAAAAGATATTCACATGTTATGAATCTGACAATGGGTTGATAACTAGAATCTACAGATAACTCAAGTGAATATTCTTAATGACATCTAGAAAAGTGAATCCTTTCCAGAAAGGTTTGAATATTACTTCCCCCAGATCCATCAGAGGAATCAGTATTTGGGTCAGCTAGAGTGTTCTAAACTGTATTTTTTGAATGGGACTTAAAAGGTAAAATTATTCCTTAATGCATGGGGTGCAAAATGTGTATTATGTTTGCAGGCATAAAAACATTAATTTCCTTGGACATTCTCATCAGAGATCTTGGCTGATGAGGTGCATCATCAATGAGCAGTAATATTTCAAAAGGAAGTTTTATTGTAAGCAGTAGGTATCAACAGAGAGCTTAAAATATTTACTGAATCATTTTGTCAACTGATGTGCTGTCATCAGGCTTTGTTATTTCTTTTACAGAGCATAGGCAGAGTAGATCCCACATAATTCTTTGGGCTCAAGGATTTTTTTAATGGTAACTGAACATTGGCTTTAAAGTTAGTAGTTACACGACTCCTAATGAAATAGCCAGACCTTTGAAGGTTGAAGGAAATCATTGGCTATTCCTCTGTAGCTATAAAAGTTACCAATCCTATCTTCTTCAAATTCAGTATAAGCCTATTTCATCTACACTGAAAATCTGTTGGTGAGCGTACCCACCCTCATCAATTATCTTAGCTATCTGAGTAAGTTACTGTAGCTTCCACTTCAGTTTAATTAAGTCCCAGTTGTTTATTTTGCTGTTGTGCTCGCCACTGAAGTGATGCACTTATGTTATGGAGATGGTATCATTCCCTTAACCTCAAAAACTAACCTCTGCTAGCCTCAACCTTTTCCTCTACAGCTTCCTAACCTCTCTCAGCCTTCAGAGAATTGAAGACAGAGCATTGCCCTGGATTGGCAACTAAAACTTTCTTTATATTGGCAACAAGGCTTTTTTTTTCTTATCATCCCTGTATTCAGTAGAATATCACTTTTAATTTCCTTTGAGGACTTTTACTTTACATTTATAGGTTGTCTGTTTAGTTCAAGAGGTTTAGATTTTAGCCCATCTTGGTTTTCAATATATGGTCCTCACTAAATTTAATCATTTCTTGCTTTAGATTCATCATGAGATATGAGATGCATCCTTTTACTTCAACACTTAGTGGCAATGTGATATTATTATTTGGCCTTATTTTAATCTTTCTGTGTTTAAGAAAATAGGGAGGCCTAAGGAAATGGAAAAAATGAATGGGGGAATGGCCCACAGGTAGAGCAGTGAGAATACATAATATTTAGTGCTTAAGTTTACTGTCTTATGTGAGCCTGGTTCACAGAGCTCCCCCAAAATTATCACAGTAACATAATAGATCACTAATCACAGATCACCATGATATATATAATAATAATGAACACATTTAATATACTTTGAGAATTACAAAAATGTGATGTAGAGAGATGAAGTGAGCATGTGCTGTTAGGGAAATGTGCCAACAAACTTGTTGGAGGAAGGAGTTGTACAAAATGTCAATTTCTAAAAAAAAAATGCAGTATTTTCGAAGTGCGATATAGCAAAGTGCAATAAAATGAGACATACCTGTAATTCTCACGGAATGTAGAATAACAAAATGCTTTATGTGAATAGTGTTTATAGAGCATGTATGCCTTTGTTTAGGTGTGTGAAGGGATCTATAGTAAATGTTAAGCACTATTTTCTAATGAGAATTATTTCATAGTTTCTCTTCAAAGTGGACAGGTAGCTGGTAAATGATATTTCCATTATTCTATAGAATTTTTTGTAAATATTTTTTGGAAAACGTAGGATCATCACCCCTCATTACTCCATGTATTTTTCTTTTTTTTTTCCCCTGCAGTTTTGGCCAGAGCCAGGCTCAAACCTGCCACTCTCGGCATATGGGGCCGTCGCCCTACTCCTTGAGCCATAAGCGCCACTCACTCCATGTATTATTTATGTATACAAAATAGCTTATTATTTTGTTTTCTAGATATTAACTTCAAATTTCACACTATCTGGTATTCACACTATCTGGTAGTTTCAAATCCTACCCTAACATTGCTAATATACTAGTCTAATTTTTGATAAAGCAATATACATAATCATAAGGAACATTGCTAATATACTAGTCTAATTTTTGATAAAGCAATATATATAATCATAAGGAACTGTAAGCAGTTCCTTACAAGGGTCACTGAAATGAAAGTCAAAATAGTAAAGTTTCAGTCCCAATTTATTTACCAAATTTGTATTTCACCAACTTCTCTGTTTCTTAATAGAGTGTTAGACAGGAAACAGAGATCTTATTCTTTTTTCTGTCTGACATAGGACAATTTCTTCTAAGAATAAATTCCTGGAATTAAAATGAAAAATGTGTTTGGAATCGAAGGGGCTTGCTAGTATGATATAGTGAATATAATGGGAACATTAGCCCTCCAATAAGCACTGTAATAATTCAGAGATCTTGATTTGGGCCTTTCTCTGTATGACTACCAAAAATTAAAATCAGATTATGGTATATAACTTAAAGTTTGGGGAATGTTTCAGTATTATCAGTGATTACATTTTCCAGGATGTATAGTAAGGAACATACAAAGTTGAGATACACATAAAGGTATTCAACCCTTAATCTCTCCTGTATATTTTGTCTGCTTTTAAAAATGAAAGCAGCTCAGGAAAATGCTGATGCAAGCAATAGTGAAGCTAATGATGGTGATAACAAAAAGAATATCTAAGAGTATGTGATGTTTTAACTTGCAGGGTCCTAGCATTTGGATTTCAGGGGATTTTTGGATATGTCCTACTGAAGCCACTACAAGGCACTCTAAATAATCACAACAAAAGCAATGACAAGAAACATTAAACACATACCTAACAAGTACAGGAAGTGGTCCTGAGTGCCCTGTAGATATTCTCTCATGTAATCATCTCATCAATGCAAAGGATTTTGGGTACCATTTTACTGATGAAGAAGGTGGCTGTTGGAAAGGCTGTATAATCTGCCCTAAGTCAATAAGCTGGTGACTGAACTGAGCCAAGATTTGGATCCAAGCATTATGTGATATATTTGTATCTCATTTCATCTTGATAGTCACCTCTGATAATTATACTTTTTCCACCAGAAAAGAATATTGAAGCTCTAAAATATTAAGTAACTATGAATTATTTTCCCTTTAATTTAATTTAATTTAATTTAATTTAATTTAATTTAATTTTTTTTGAAACAGAGCCTCAAGCTGTCACCCTGGGTAGAGTGCTGTGGCATCACAGCTCACAGCAACCTCCAATCAAGCAAGTCTCCTGCCTCCACCTCCCAAGTAGCTGGGACTTCAGGCACCCGCCACAACGCCCGGCCATTTTTTTTGGTTGCAGCCGTCATTGCTGTTTGGCGGGCTGGGGCTGGATTCGAACCCACCAGCTCAGGTGTATGTGGCTAGCACTTTAACCCGTTGAGCCACAGGCGAGCTTTACTCAAAAGAAATTACAATTGCCAAATGCCATACTGTTAGGTATGTGGAAAAATAATAGAGAAAATAGTTAAATAAATGTATCTACCCTAATTTTGGACAAATGTTATCATGGTAACTCACTTCATCAAATTTCCTAGGTCTAAATCTTTTAAGAAGGTGGAGATTTTAAAAATTAATGTAATTTATCAAAATACGAATCTGAGGTCAGTAGTGGGGAAACTCAGCAGGTCTATAGGTAATAGCACAATAAAAGAATAATTAAGTAATTTTTCATTTTATAAATGAAACTTTAGAAAGTTACAAATAAAGTTTGTTTTTCCTTTTGGTAGACCATGTTTATGTATTTTAAATGGAAAAATATTCATAATCTCAAGGTTCTTGAACAATTTGTATACTGTATTTCTATCTCAGAAAGAATTTTCTCATACATTTCAGTAGTCAAAGAAGCAATTCACCCTTTCAAACTTAATTTTAAATGTTCTGAAAGACAACACAGCTTGCCATACCCATTCTCCTTTTTAGAAGAATTAAGTGAAAAGTGTTTCCCATTCTCCCCTCTGTGTTTGACATTTTAATTCAGACTTCATAGCCTAATAGAAAGCTATTTATTTTTATTTCTTCCTCTGTAGAATAATCAAAAACAACATAAAATAATAATATAATATAATGACGTAGTTCCCTGTGTTTACATCCAAATTCTGATTCATACTCTATAGTTTTGTAATATTCTATGGCATTATAAACTCTGGCATTTATTGTGGGTTAATTTCCCTATATGTAATTGTTTCTTCCTCACTTTTAATCTGTCTAGAGACAGTCTGCCTAAGAATCTATCAAGAATCAGGAAATGTGTCTAGTTTGAATAAAGTTATGCTTTGGCAATCACTTTTAAGAAGAGAGTTCATAAATGTCAATGATATTACTACTTAGATAAATCTAACTTTTTTTTTTTTTTTTTTTTTTGGCCGGGCTGGGCTTGAACCCGCCACCTCTGGCTATGGGGCTGGCGCCCTACTCCTTGAAACACAGGTGCCACCCGATTAAGCTTAATTTTTGATGCTTCAGGTGCTATGGTTTAGTATTACAATATACAAAAGCACATCATATCAGTATCTTTCAAACTGTTAGTTCAAAACCAGGACACCAAAAGATATTACAATTTAACTAAATTTTAACTAAATTTAATACTGAATTAGAAAAGAAAGTATGAACTCAAGACCTTTTTATTTCTAAGTTACATAATCTTAATGACTATTCAACTTTTAATTAAAGGTTTAAGCAATTTATTCTCAATAAGTATTGTGACTATTAAGATTAATCATAACTTGTAATAGCTTTTAAATTAACAAGGTCTTTTGCTTAACAAATCTTTGTGCAGTAGGGCAAAAAATAATTACATTTTATTTCTCTTAAATGTGTTAGTAATTAAAATTTCTAATTTCTATGTAAAATTAATGATTTTATTCAAATATAAAAAGAAATTAACAAAGACTGCACTTCGTGCTTTAAACTGAAGTCACAGGCTATACCTTTTCATTTATTAATATTAAACACTTTCCTAAACCTTTTGACCATACTTTCTTGTGAATTTTTTAAAGATGATAGGATTTTCCTGACAAAAATACCCTTCAAGATAGTTCAACAAACTGCTATCTAAGACTGTAAAATAAACTGAAGTTGAAAAGTGAAAATAATGCCCCTCGAAATATAGCTCTGAAAAGGGTGAGAGTATGTTTCAGTGCAGTGACCTGTAAGCATCCCACACATTATGCATACTTTAGAAAATAGTTTATCATCAAAGTACCCAGACACATTTTAGATTGTAAAACTACATGAATTATAGGTCAGCATCAGATCCCATCCCTAGTAAAGATCTTGAAGTAATACTGTAACTGGCTCTGTGAATAAATTTGAATGATCTCTTTATGTTTCTTTTAATCCTCTCCTTCATGTTTTAGATTTTCAGGCTAATGGGGAATGATGACCAGAACCCTAAAACTTCAAACTAACTGCTTACACTTTCTGAGTTGTTGCCTAGAGATGGCAGAATGTCTGCTGGGAAGGAAGGAGTGAAATTCTGAAGGCCCCAAAGCAGACTTCCTGAGACAAAGACTCATCATTCCCCACAACCTGCCACAAAGTACATGGCCTCCCATTAATAATAACCATTACCTGCCCAATGTGCATAGCCCCTTCTTAAAAAAGTCCAAAATCTCCACTATTTGGAAGACAGATTTGAGGCCTGATTCACCATTCTCCTGAAAGATATCTTTCATATTATAAACAAAACAAAATAAAAATCAAACAAACCAACCAACCAAAAAACACATTCCTTTCCTCTTTGGCAGTCCTCTTTATTCAATAGTTGTATCTTTGTGCAGTTTGAGTAGCGCTACACATGTCCTCTTAGAGTTTCCAAGCTTAGCTTAACAGTGAATTGCTAACCAGGACTTTAGTAATGTCATCCAAAACAATTTACTGAAATGGCAGTTGATCAAGTTTACTTAATGACCAAAGACAAATGATTGCTTTCCTAGGAAACCAAAAGCGAGATTATAAAGGCATAATATTAAACTTGTAGATCTCCATGAGCTTTACAATTATAATTCTAATTATACATAGAGTTTTCAGAGCAACTTAAATCAAAAAAGCCAAAATTAAAACATATACATGTGTAAGTTTAATAAATGGATGGTATTATTAATTAACAACTTTAAATGGCAATGAAATATTATGCAGAATTTCTTATTAAATTATGTAACGTGATCAAGTTAATTCTCCAAATTTTTTTCTATTCTTAGTCAAGTTAGAATACATTTTAAAGTAGCAAACAAAATGTGCTAAATATCATGCTTGAAAAATTCTTCAATTTTTTAAATTTCTAAATCTGTACAAAATGACAAAGTTATTTCATTTTTGTAGACTTAGAACCAGTCATAAATATGAATCACAATGCTTTTTCTTAACTTATGGGAGAAAACATTTAAGTAAAGAAATCGAATCAGAGTAAAAATAACATCCCTGTCAACATTTGGCTTATGGGCTTATGGGCTCACATTCTATCTTCTCAACATTTTTTTTTTATTGGCAATAAATGGTAGAAAGTTTAAATATAACAGCATGAAATAGTATAGATAGTCTTATTTTTGGAGATCTGATATAACTGCTTCAATTGTTTATAACTTAAACATTCCTCGTAATGTTCCATTCCAATAAGGGCACCCTACAATACAAGCCTATTTAGATAATTAAACCAATGGAGAATAAAATCAGTTGTATCTGGACTTTTGTACAAAAGAAATTAAAGAAATTGTGCTTGAATTTATATTTAAATTTTACCATTTGTTAAACATAATGAAAGAAGATAAAATATAAGATTAAATGTAAAAACCCTTGCCTATAAAAGTAGTAAAATGATAATAAAATAGTAAAACATAGTGCATACATTTTAAGAAAAATAATTACTATTCGAAAAATAACAAATATATCAAAAATTATGGCATGACTTAAATAACCTGGAGCTATATGTCAGGAAATAAGTTAAAAATTATATCTAGGTAATATGTACAACTGGCTCTTGACCTGGTTTATATTATGCTCCATTAAAGTATAAATTATAGATAAAGGACAATAAAAATAGTATTTCCTGCTGCTTTCTTTATCTTTCTGTTTATCCCACTAAAGTTTACACTAATATCCCCTTTGAAGTTACTTACATTTGAATATTTAAAATTGATAGCAATGTCTCTAGTCAGTTTTAACCAATGAATGTTTGCATGTGGAAGAGAGAATGGGAAAAGTATAATGGAAGATAAAATATATCCAAAAGTTCTTTCTTATTGCTCCCATCAGAGTAGCAAATGGCAATTCACGTCCCCTCTCCTGAAATCTGGAGTGAATGAGTTTATTACAATGCAGCAAAGGTTAAGTAACAAAAAGTTCTGTTTGTTCAACCCTGAGGTCACAGAAGAGTCTCCCTTGAGCCAACATAAAGAACCCCACTAACCTTGAGGCCTTTGTGTAAATGGAAGAGGACTGTATCAAGTCTTCTACTTGATACTTGCACTCCCACCAACAGTGCAAAAGCATCCCCTTCTCTCCACATCTACACCAGCATCTACAGAATGGGACTTTGTGATGTGGGCTAATCTTACTAGAATTAGGTAATATCTGGGAGTGGTTTTGAATTACACTTCTCTAATAATTAGGGACAATGAAACATTTTTTCATGTTTGTTGACCATTCATTTGTCATCATATTGACCCCATTGGGTTCTCCTCTTTCCTAATATTAAATCTTTTTTTGATCTTGGCCTCTCATTTAATTCTCATAATTTGTATTCCTATCTTAAAATCCCTCATCTCTTCAAACCCAGCCACATATCACCATCTGATCTTTGATAAACCGAACAAAAGCATGCACTGGGGAAAAGAATTCCTATTTAACAATGGTGCTGGAAGAGCAGGTTAGTCACATGAAGACGGTTGAAATTGGACCCACACATCTGATCACTTACAAATATAGAGTCTCACTGGGTAAAAGATTTAAATTTAAGTCACAAAACAATAAAAATTCTAGAAGAAAGTAGGAAAAACTCATTATAACATGGGCCTGGGAAAGACTTTATGAAGAAGACCCCCCCATCAATTGCACCAACCCCCAAAAATAAATAAATGGGACATGATAAAGTTATAAAGGTACAACTATTAAAGCAAACAGACATCCTTCAGAATGGGAGAAGGTATTTGCATGCTATATATCTGACAAAGGGCTGATAACTAGAATCTACAGAGAACTCAATGAACAAAAAAAAGAGCAAACCACCCCATTTATAAGTGGGCAAGAGACTTGAACAGAAACTTCTCTAAAGATGACTAATGAATGGTACACAAACACATGGAAAAATGCTCATCATCCCTAATTATCAGAGAAATGCAAATCAAAACCACTCTCAGATATCACCTAACTCCTGTAACATTAGCCCACATCACAGAGTCCCAAATCTATAGATTCTGGCATGGATGTGGAACAAAGGGAACACTTTTGCACTGCTGGAGGGAGTGAAAACTAATATAACTTCTATGGAAAGAAGTAAGAATTCACAAAGAAATAAAAGCGGACCTTCCATTTGATTCTGCAATCTCATTACTAAGTATCTACCCAGAAGAAGAAAAAAATCATTTTTCCACATTCTACTAGAATGTTTATTGATGCTCAATTCACAATTGCCAAGACATGGACTCAACCCAAGTACCAATCAGCCCATGAATGGATTAACAAATGGTGGTATATTTATACCACAGAGTACTATTCAGCCATAAAAAAAAGATGGAGACTTTACATCTTTTGTGTTTACCTGATGGAGTTGAAATGTACTCAATACTAATGTGAAATCACTATATAAACAACTACAAGCCCATATGAAAGAAAAACACAACTATAGTCTACTGAGGGGGAGGACAGAGGAGGTAAAGAGAAGGAGGGAGGAGGGAAGGTGATTGGTGGATCTCATCTAATGTGCACAACATGAGGTTGCTCAGCACGCCCCCTGGGTGAAGGGCTCACTACAATTGGAGGGTAAACTACAATTTGAACTTTACCCTAGAAATGAAAATAATATAACCTCAACATTTGCACCCTCATATCAATCTGAAATAAAATAAAATAAAAAATAGAAAAACTAGCCCTGTGCAGTGATGCACGCCTCTAATCCCAGCTACTCAGGGAGCCTGAGGCAGGAGGATCGCTGAGCTCAGGTGTCTGAGGCCGCAGTGAGAGATGATGTCACTACTGTGCTCTAGGCTGGGAAACAGAGTGAGACCCTCTCTCAAAACCTAAAAATAAACAAAAATGTAAGAAGGACAAAAAGTATTCCCTATCATTTTATGCGTGTTACGTTATATTAGCTTGTTTTCTTCATTATATTAAATACACATATTTTAGGGGAGTTGATTAGGGTTCATCTCTAAGTCAGATTGTTTTAATTGCTTTGTTTCTTGACAATGTGTTAGGGTTTTCCCCTGTAATTTTGTTGAATGATTTTCGAACATTATGTCGTCATAATTTTTCTTGCAACAGTTTCACTCTATTGTCTCAGCTTACAGGGCCCTGGAGTCAAGCTATTTCACAGCAACCTCAAACTCCTGGGTTCAAGCTATCCTTCTGCCTCAGCCTCCCCAGTAGCTGGGATTACAGGCACACACCACATTGCCTGGCTTATTTTTCTATTTTCTGCTCCTGCACAGGCTGTCCTCAAGCTCCTGGGTTCAAGCAATCCTCCCACCCACCTTGGCCTCGCAGAATGCAAGGATTATAGGCACGAGCCACTGTGCCTAGCCATGTTATCCTAATTGTTTATTACATTCTGGACATCAGGTATAAAACAACAAATTCCGAGGGAAGTAGTATTTACGTCGTTACGTGAACACCCTTTTCAGGATGTTTAAATGGGAATTGAAATCATCTGGGCAAGGGATGAGGTTTGTGTAGGTGTTGTTTGTACTTTGATTATAGTTCATGTCAGTGATCTCAATCTTCAAATTCCCTCGAAGGTGGGCTGCTATTTCCTTATGCTGAGGGCAGGGATGGTGCCAGAGAGTTTTTCTCAGTGTTAGTTCTTCCATCAGTTTTGAGCATTTTTTCCCTCTGTACGCCCTGACTACCATTACCCTGTACTTTTTGTTGTTGTTGTTGAAACAAAGCCTCAAGCTGTCACCCTGGATAGAGTGCTGTGGCATCACAGCTCACAGCAACCTCCAACTCCTGGGCTGCCAGCTCAGGTGTACATGGCTGGCTCCTTAGCCCATTAAGCCACATGCGCCGTGCCAAGATTGGAGATTTTAAATTAAAAAAGTCACTAATCATATCAAATACAAACTTTAAAGTAGTCTCATTTAGGGAAAATTTTTATCACCCTTTATTTGAAAAGAAAGAAAGTTTATGATGGTTGGAAATGCGACAACTTAAACATTAAAAAAAGCCCAGAGTGGTATTAAGTGCATGTATAGTCCTAATTACTAGGCAGGCTGTAAAAGGAGGATTGCTTGAGCCCAGGAGTTCAAGTACAACATGGACAACATAGTGAAAGAAAGTCTTTCAATAATAAATAAAGAAGTTCGGCGCCTGTAGCTCAGCGGCTAGGGCACTAGCCACATATACCAGAGCTGACGGGTTCGAATCCAGCCCCCGCCTGCCAAACAGCAATGACAACTACAACCAAAAAATAGCCAGGCTTTGTGGCGGGCGGCTGTAGTCTCAACTACTTGGGAGGTTGAAGCAAGAGAATCACTTAAGCCCAAGAGTTTGAGGTTGCCATGAGCTGTGTTGCCATGGCACTCTATCCAGGGCAATAGCTTGAGACTCTGTCTCAAAAAAAAAAAAAAAAAAAAAATATATATATATATATATATATAAATAAATAAAGGAAAAAATAAATAAATAAATGTGTATATATATAAAAATAAAGAAATAATGGAAAAAATATATATGTATATATAAATAAATAATGGAATAAATAAATAAATGTATATATATATAAATAAAGAAATAATGAAAAAAACAAAAATGTGGAACAAATTGGATATTTCATAAACTAAAAACACCCTATGCAAATATTATCAATATGAGATAAGTTAATTGTTGAGGCAAATCATTATAAGACATTATGTAGCATATTTCATAAAGACAAAAAGACCATTTCACTGAGTATATAGAACAATTTAAAATTTGTGTACTCCTATAATTATAGCATGAAATATACAAAGCAAACCTTTATAGGTTAAGGAGAAATAGAAATATCCATAACAATTATATGAAATTTAACACATTTGTCTTGGTAAAGGGAAAAGTATCAAAAAATCAATAAGGGTATAGGATATTTGAAAAACATACCTAAAAATGTTAATCAGATTGCTATTTAGGAAGCCCTCACCAGCAAACAGAATATAATTTTTATGTTCATGTGGAACATGGTTTCAAATGGACTGCATTCGAGGGCCTAAAGTCAACCTCATCAAACTTCAAAGGATTAAAGGCATAAGAAAATCCCTAGTTATTAGAAAATTGAGTATAAACATAAATAATGCACAGATCAAAGAATCAATGTCATATATATATATATATATATTAATTTCAAATAAACAGGAGGGTACAAATTTTTAAGTTACATTGTTTTCATTTCTAAGGTAATGTTCAAGTTGTAGTTGAGCCCTTCACCTGGGGGTCTGCTGAACACCCTCACCTTGTGCACATCAGGTGCGATCTCACCAATTGTCCTTCTCCTCTCCCTGACCTTCTCCTTCCTCTTTCCTGCCCCTCGCTAGACTGTATGTGTTTCATCATTCCTGTGGGCATGTGGTTGTTTATATATTGGTTTCGTATTAGTATTGAGTCCATTGAAATTTTTGTTTCATCCTTGAGATAATTTACTAAGAACAAGATAATTCAACTCCATCCAGGTAAACATAAAAGATGTAAAGTCATTAACATTAATAAAATAACTTCATTTCAAATAGGTACAATACATCAAAACTATATTTTTACACTATTCTAAGACAAGGTAATTTTGTATTTGAAAATCAAGGTCTGTCACCTCAGATATGCAACTGTTTTAAAGAAAATCATATGATCAATTCACTAGAATCAAAGAATTTTATTTATATAAACATATATTAGAGGTAGTGGTAGCGAACTATGACTAGAATTCTGTAGAAGGAATTCTACAAAATCATGAGAAAAAATACATGATGGACAAACCATTAAAGCTTTCTCCTTGAAATATGAAAAAAAAAAAGATGTTCTTATCACTCTCTAATAAACACTGTACTAAAGTACTTGCAAGAAATTTAAAGCTACATCAATTACATATAATCACTCAAACTTTATAAACAGAAACAAAATGACAAAGTGAAAATTAATGATCTTTACCAAACTCATCAAAGAACTGGGGTCACAGGGCAAACAGCTAACCTCAAATTTAGATAAGACCGATGTCCAAATAGAAACACACTATTTATTGACCTGCACAGACATTACTGAATGCCGGGTAAACTAATAAAAATATTGATCCAGGATTTTTATAAAACAAACCCACTCCAAATTTAAAAACATTGGTTAGCATTTTTTTAAAAAGTAAAAAGACATACCACACAAACACTATACCAATTTTAGGAAAAGTAAAATTCGGAGAAAAAATATTACCAGAGATAAAGAGAGCCATTACATTCTGGTAAAAGTTGTCAGATCCTCACAAAGACGTAACAATCTTGTGTAGCAAGTAACAACAGAGCTTAAAACATATGTGACAAACAATTGATAAATCTGAAAGGAGGAATAGACAAATCCACAGGTGTAGTTGCAAACTGCAACCTTTTTCTCAGTAATTGATAGAACAGGTGGGTAGAAAGCTAATAAGAATATATGTGATCTGAATAACATTACCAATCCATTAGAGATAATTCACATTTTTAGAACACTCCACCCAAGGGCAGCTGAGATATGTATTTTTTAAGTGCTCAAAGAGCATTAGACTAAAACTTTGATCTGTTCCCAGAAATATACCCAATAATTTTTTCAAGGATACAATGTGTTATACAAATAGTTTTCAACAAATTAATGTCCTCACTAGTCATATAGGCAGAAAAACATTTTAAAAAATAGAAATGGGTAAAAGAGGTTATAAGAAAGGAGTGATGTGCAATAATGGCTATTGAGAAATGTCATTATTTCTACTCACATGTGATTTTTAAAAATGAAAGCTGTACTGTGCTCAGATTAACTTAGAAAGAAGATGCAATGGAGTTAAAGTTAGAAATGAGGGAGGTCAAATATTGGAAATCCAGAAAAGAGGTCATATTAATCAAAACTGTGTGTAGGCCTTGATTTTTGCCACAAATTGGAAAAGCTCATACTTTGATGAAATCAGACAAAAGTTTTTAATAAGAAAGAAGTGTGGGAAAGCAAGAAGGAATAGAATCAGGTGTAATGGTTACAAGCTAGATGTCTAGTAAACCAATTGAGATATTCGTGGAGACAGAGGAGGCTTCAGGAAACAATTAAAGGTTCAGATACTTGCTTCAGCTACCCAGACACCTGGGATAGAATGTCTATAAGTATTATAAGAACAGATTTTTTCACTTTCATTTCAGGTCTAAAATGACATTTCAGATTATGAGACTTCTAAAAAATGATTCACACACAATAATTATTCAGATTTAAAAGTTTTAGTCAAATACTTTTAGTTTTCTCTTCCCCAGTCTCATGTCATCTCAATAAATTTGTTTCAATAGTAGAATGATGTTTTCCCTGATAGAAAACTTGAAGAGTAGACTTTTATAAAAAATAATAGCTATAAATATGTTTTTTCATTTTATCAATAGAAATGATTGTATACGTGAGTGGCTCCTTGTATATTGAGCATAGCAAAAACAAGAGAAGTGACTTACTCTTTTATTCATTAAGGTATTTTTATCTGATAATTATTTGCTTTGATAAGTGATATCATTTATTCTTGGCATTCAAGCAAACATTTTGAAATAGATTAGTAAGAAGAGTGCCTTATTTTCTCACAAAATCTTATATTAGTATTAATTGTTACTTTCAAAATCTCATTGTTAAATATCATAGAATTCTATATGTCATAAAGGGGTTTCATTTAGGCATTAAAAAATGCTCAAATGTTTCTTCACTGATAATTTGCGTCAGTCTAGAAAAATGCTAAGCAATGGGTCATGATTCTGTGCCCACTTGTTAATCTCTTGCCTTCCCTCTTGCTCCACAAAAAGAACTTTGGCTCCAATGACTTCATACATTTACACATTGGCTCACTCCTGTAAGACTTCACAAAAAGTTTCGGAATTCCTTTATGCACATGAGTATACGACCAGATCTACTGGACTTCCATGTCTATTGAACAGATGCAAAAACTTTAAAGAATGCCGCTTTTATACTCCCACAAGAAAAAGCCAGACAAATTAAAATACCATAAACTTTCCCTGAACCCATCAGAGAAGTGAGGGCACAACTCAAGTCCAAGGAGTGTCAATCACTCTGTATCACCTTGGGTAGAGCATTGGGGGAAGATGAAGAAACCACCATGTAAGTAGATAAAATAATTATCAAGTAAATTTTAATTTTTATTTATAGCAAAGGCCAGCTATGGGATAGCATGTCATTCTGGAATGTTCAGTTTGGCACTGCAGACCTAAGTGAGAATGATGCTCCCTTATAAGCTTTTTATAAACTTCCACTGGGTGATGAGAGAGAGAGAGGAGATACATAGATAGATCAGGGGAGAAACGTCCCTATGGAGCACACGCATGGCATGACCCCTTGTTATGAGGCAGCACACACAACACTCCTCAGGATGCTTCTTTTGTAGTAAGCAGAGGCGGAGACAGCACAAGGGCTTAAGCCACAGAGGCAGAGACAGCACAAGGGCTCCCAATGCAAACACAGCGACATTTTATTTCTAAGAGAAAGGCAAAATAAATAAAGTCATATATTCCTGAAGGAGAAGTAAACAAAGCCCCTTAGGCCCCAAGTACCTTACTGCTAGTAAACATAGGACTTACTTCACTATGACAGGAGAAGGAAGCACCTGTCTTAAGACCAAGGGCAAACAAAAGCAGTGTCTAGCTATCCTCGGAGGGTAAAAACACAGAAACTTCGCAGCATGTTGGCTGAAATGCAAATGGCCTTATCAAGACTGAGGCTGGACCAGAACAAGAAAAAACTCCAACCCTTATCAGGAGACTCACAGAGAAATGTAAGGATGGGAAGGGACAAAAGTACAGGGAAAGGGGGCTTGGCACCTGTGGATCAACGGGCTAAGGCGCCAGCCACGTACATCTGAGCTGGCGGGTTCGAATCCAGCTCGGGCCCGCCAAACAACATTGACGGCTGCAACCAAAAAACGGCCGGGCGTTGTGGCGGGTGCCTGTAGTCCCAGCTACTTGGGAGGTGGAGGCAGGAGACTCGCTTGAGCCCAGGAATTGGAGGTTGCTGTGAGCTGTGATGCCACAGCACTCTTTCCAGGGTGACAGCTTGAGGCTCTGTCTCAAAAAAATAAATAAATAAATAAAAATAAATAAAATAAAATCTCCAATCTGCATACCTTACTTATTTCTATGTACTTTTCCACTCTCCTTACTTTCCTATTTCTGGCTTAAGTGTGGTTTTTAAAAATCATTCCTGGTTTTCTTTTTACTAGGACTACTTTAAACTTTGACTTGTATTTCTTATCCTACAGATTATAAATTTTCCCCCTTCTTTATTTACTTATTGCATAAAATCATCACCTTTACCAATTTGAAGATGAAAGAAGCAGCTTAGAACACTATTTTATAGCCTCTCATATCATGTCACTATTTTCATACATTTTCACTTTCACTATCATCGTATTTTAATCTTGACAAGACATTAGTATTTCATACAGCAAATGTTCACTTATATTTACTTTTATATTTATCATCATTTTGTTTGCTTTTAATTATTTTGTATATATTCTTGCTTAGATTTTTCCCCCAGAAATCTTAATAAACATCCTTTTCAGTTCCTATCTGCTTAAAATATCATGTGTTAATTCTTTAATACACTTTAATCTTTAAGGGTGATTTCATTGGATGTAGAATTCGAGCCTGCTAGTTAATGACTGCCAGCACCAGGATAACGTCATTTTATCGTCTTCAGGCCTCCATCATTTTAGGTGTGAATTCTGATATAAGAATTACTTTTGCTCTTTTGAAAGGAATGTGTCTTTTTGCTCCTCTCAAGCTGTTTTTATGGTTTTCTCTTTGTCATTGGTTTCAGTTTTACTCTGATGGTCCTGGCAGTGGCTTTCTTTGAATTTATCCTACCTAGTGTTTGAAGAGCCCCTTGAATTTGGGTTTTTCAACTCTCTTCAGCTTTAGAAAATTCTCGGCCATTGTGTCTTCTAAAAGTGTTTCTGCCTTGTAAGTTCCTTCCTCCACTGGGACTCCAATTTACACTTACATCAGACCTTTCACCATTTTCATCATAAATATATATATAAAATGCCCTTGCAAGTACATTTCAACCTTAATTCTCCATAGTTGGATATTTTCTTTCTCAATATCTTCTCCTGATTCAGTGATCCTCTGTTTTTGTGTGTCGAATGCACTGTTAAATCTTCTAGTGTTTTCTGGACACCAGATGTTACATTCTTAATTTTTAAATTTTAATACTTATTTTGTATTTTTAACTTCTTAAAGTGAAAATATCCCTTCTGTTATCTCTTTGTTTTCCCTTATAGCTGTAACTTTTGGATCACCTTCTAGTTGTAGTTTATTGTTTCCCTGTTTGTTATCTTTCTTTTGATTCTTTTATCTTTTGACATTTCTATAATTTAAAAAAATACTGATCATTTTTAATGAAAATAAATTATAAATAAATTTAGACTTTAACTACAGTTACTTGTCTCTTAAAATTACTAGTTTGCCTTCTGATTCTAACAGGTACCAGATTAATTTATTTCACTTTGGAATTGAGTTGGTCAAGGCTGTATTTGACATTTCATGAAGGCTAGTCGATTTCCAATTTGTTTTTACTCTTATTTACAGGAGCCAAGGTGTGTGTATATAATGTATGTGTGTGATGTTGATCAGGACATCCAATACACAGTGGACTCTGAAGCTCGTCTTTTATTGTTCCTTTGTTTTCTACTTAGCACTGTGAAATTTCTGAACGTTCTCTGCTTCCTAGCCTATGAGCCATCACTTTCTCTTGGTGTTAAGTCTATCATTGCAGTACCACTCAGAAACAAATAAATGCCTTGGCTTTAAAAAGTATCTTCAAATTTAAAGTTCATTTAAAAGTTCTTTCTTTGATGCTGACATATTAATCATCTCTGACCTAGTAACCTAGAACCCAAAATGGTATCTTGCTGATCCATGAAATCGTGAGAAGTTAACATCTGCTTACCAACTCTTGCCACCACTTTCTGCTTGGATTTCCAGTTTCTCCTTTCAAAACGGGAAATGCCTTGTGGGAATAGCATTGAATAATTTGGATCTGTTTTAATATTCTTCTCTTATCTTTATGATTCTTGCTCCTCAAGCTGTTCCATGTTTGGTATGCCTCTGAAGTCTTCAAAAAAAGATGTTTTTTTAATTTTATAGTTAGTGGGATACGTAAGAAGTTCACATAACATTATTCTACCAATTCCTTCTTATTTTTTTACTCATTAATTTTATGTATGGGTTTCTGTGTCCCCAGTTTCACTGTTACAACTAAATTGTATAGCATCCATTCCAAAAAGGATTTCACATATTTTACTTTCCTTTTATATCAATATCCTACAATATATAACTGGGTAAATATATCTCAGAATTATACATTTCCCTGACTATTAAATTAAATCTAATTAAGTGAATAATAATGAAGCTGTTATACCAACAAGATTTGGGGTGGAGAAACTATTTGTACCAATAACATAATACATATTACCATTTCTTTTTGTTTCTTTAGCTTTATCCCCTACATGTTCAGAAACACTTTGTACATTAGAATTGTTGTGCCATCTTTTGCTCAATAAGGTAGACAACTTTTCTCTTGCTGCTGTGAATTCTCAAAGAAAACAGAAATAAAGACCTTGTTCCTGATATTTTCTTTTAGTCGAGAAGTATGCTTATTGGTGAAGTTTATCAAAGATTGGGGCAAGAGAAAGGGCATAGTGCTGTTTTTAGTTCAATGTCAATGTGACTGGAGGATGTGGTACTATAACAGCAGAAAGGGAAACTGCCTTTCCAGCTGATAGGAGGAAAAGGGAGACAAATAATAGTAACATCAGAATTCCCCAAAGAGGTTTTATTAAGTATGGGAAAAAATTTAGGTTGATGCCTCTGTGATGTCCATCTTACCTTTATTTTTTATCTATCTCATCTGTGGGCAGATTTAACTCCAGAAAGAGCAACCCAGAAAGAATCCTCAGAAGCTAATAGGCAAATAAAAACCACGGCACCACAGACATGAGCACACACAGCCAGTGTGAGAATGTGTTCCTCACTTACTGGTTCTGTGTGGTTCCCATTGTCACCTCCCTTTTTAATCAAGCACTTACCAATGGTTAAATTCTAGTTCCCGGAGTGCCAATGTGACTCCTTGGCAGAGAATTTTAGTTTGAAGAGAGAAGGAAAATGATGGTGAAGGAGATAAAAAATTCTAGATGTAATTATGAATGACCTTGCAATAGTAAGCCAGCATACTCTGCAGAATCAATAGTCAGAAAAAAATCGGCAGTAAGTGCAATAAGGTGAAAGGGCACTTTGTGAAGAAAGGGAGCTTTGAAGGAGGGAAGGTGATGAGTGAAGCAGGGGGAGGATGAGCAGGGAGATTAAACCGCAGAAGTCCTATTGGGGCTGTGCCAGCTGTTCATGCGGCTGTTGAAGCTGAAATTTGACTCCCACAAAAATGACAGATGTTGCAGCTTTGGCCAATTAAAGAACAAAAACCTGTAATAATTTTATGCTCTGCTGGCCATATAACAGGTACTTGAACACTAGTCAGGCAGTCGAAGATAATCAAACATGAACGAGCAGGTTATTGCTAAGTAAAATATAAATTAAAGCATGGGAGCGATAGCAAAGAAACATACACAGATAAATATGAGAATTTATAGATGGAACGCATGTTATCAGAGGACGTTTACTCTAAGAGGAGCCACTTGCTTGTAACAGGAATGCATGCAGTTTTATTGCCATTTTCAACTGAGTGAACTGGTATTTAAATCTTAATACCAACTATGCATCTAAAAACTAAATAGTAAGAACTCAATAAAAAATGTACACTATATTGTTTCGTTTGGTAGATTTCTTCCTCTCTTTGGTAGATTCCTTTCCTTTCTTTGTCTCTCTCACCCACACGACAAATACATGAGCACACTCATACATGTTAGACGGTGCTACCCATTGGCTAGACTTTTTCTATAGCCAGACAGTACCAGGAATGTAAAAACGTGTGTCTCTATATGTTTTTTTCCTTCCTAATTTTCCTTCCTTATAAATCTTACAATGATTATTCAGAGAAATCTTCATTTAAGATTTATTTGAAAGGTGCTGAGCAATAAATCCTCTTGACATTGCTTTTACTTTGGCTTCAAGTAACAATTCTTTGCATTCAGAAATGAAAAACCGCTGAGTTGATTGAAACAATGAATTCTCTAAATTAAAGAATTTTTATATTTACCAAGGAGTCTACACTTTAGTCCAAATCTCTCTTTTTACTGGAAAAAAAATTGTAGTCAAAATAAAATTTCTGTGACTTGACCAAGTTTCATGACTCGATGGAAATGGAATAGGACTAACAACTCACCTCACGTATCTTTAGACTAGAAATTGAACAGGCTGTAGCTACAAATACATATTCATACACATGTCCTCAATGTGTACATATTCATATATATCTCCTCAAAGATGCATATGAATATGTCATATCTTGCCTTATCATTCTCTCTAAATTTGTAACTGAAACTTAGGGAATAAGTTGGAATAAATTTGAGTGTGTATATGTGTGTGTTGGCTGGTTTATTTGTACTCAACAAACTAATTATCAGATAAAAGATTTTTTATCAAAAAAGAGTTCATTTTCTATCTGTAAAATTAATTATGATTTCCGTTGATAACTGGCATTTAAAAACAATAAATTCTTATATATATTCCTGTTGATTGCAAAGTTTCAGCAACACAATAAGATTGCCAGTCATTCTTTTCTAGAGCTTATGTTAAATTGGAGAATATATACATATGAGTGTCCTCATATACCTGATACAGATTCCTACAGTTCCTGTGACATGGAATGATAGATTGTGAAAATATTGTCAATGCATATCGTACAGAAGGAGCCTCAAATCCCATATTCCAAAAGAGAAAGCCATCATTGTGTTGGTGGCTATCTCCAAATTTAGGCTATTCTCATGTAATCCTGTCAGTAAACTCGAAGTGAAAGAATTTAAGCAACAAGAATCTATATTCAAGGTCAAATGGAAATTCATCTAGAGAGCATGAATCAGGGGCCAATAGCATTTTATAAAAGGTGATTATTTGGTTTCACATTATCTATATTCTTTTTCTTTCTTTCTTT